>VXAY01000407.1:2368-37866 GCA_013399855.1 Oxyruncus cristatus | reverse complement strand
CCAGGCTGAGAACAAAGCAGCCTCCCAGCTTTTCCAATGCACACCTTCCCTCTGTTCCCGCAACCACGAACTGAGCCTCGTTCCCCCCACTCCGGTAGAGGGGAAAAAAAAAACAAAGAGAAGAGTCTCCCAGCCCCTCCTAAGGCTATCAGCCTGGAATGTCAAGCTACTGGCCAGTCCTTTTGTGTCAGTCAAATACCCAAGGCAAACCCAGCCTGCCCATTCAAACATCCCTCCCACACAGTGAGGCGGGGGAAGGGAAAATTCCATGTTTAGTTTTTTTTGGAACAAGTGAACCCATGACAATAGATCGACAGTATGGACACCTTATCACTGGAGGTAGGCTGGGTGTACTTTACCAACAAAGTGAGTGTTACTTTCAGAATCAGTGCCATGGTGGCAGGCTGAGCCTGAGGCATCCAGTCACCTTCTCCTGCGCCCTCCGTTCATTCCCTCCTTTAATTAACTACAGAGATTTGGTAACACTACAGATCTGTTTTTTGTTTTCAGTATCACTGATATGCATTAACAAAATTACCCCTTAGGAAAAAAACAGAAAGGAACTAATAAACAAACACAATACAAACCCAAATGCATTAAAATAGTCTGAATTTTTATAAGTAAGAAAGCATTCAGTCTTCCATTCAGTCCCTTCATGACTGAATAACAATTACTGACCCTCACTTAAATTTTTAATTTTCATTTCATTTCATTTCATTTCATTTCATTTCATTTCATTTCATTTCATTTCATTTCATTCCATTTCATTTCATTTCATGTTTGGATTTGTACATTGCATCTATTAAAAATTTATAAACACAATGTTTGGAGCAATTAAAAGAGCTACTAGTGTTTTGGGACTTTAATGTAAACAAAAATTACAGGAATGCCTCTCCCACCCCTGTCACTGGAAACAAATCAACGAGTTCTGTCCAGTAGTGTGGGAAAAAAATTCCCTCTTTTGATTTAAAAGATGGCAAAATTACCTGTAGGACAAGGAAAGCGTGTTGAAGAGAGGTTTATTTGCAGCGCACTGCGGTGCTCCGCAGCCCCAGGGGATCGGAAGCACCTCGCTTGTTTGAAAATCCCGCTTTTTGTACTTTTCGAGCTGTTACATGTTCATTGATTGCGACATCCCCCCCGTGCTCCAGCTTTCCTTGAACAAGTTCGGACATGTACAGAGCTGCAGCAATTGTGACATTCCCTTTGGACATTGCATCAGACCCCCCCCCGTACAAAGGGTTTGCCACGAGGCTAGAGGAATGTTTTTTATTTTTCCCTGTTCCCGATAAGATTTCCCTGGCGTTAGGTTTTTGGGTAGTACCTTTTGCCTTACAGTCTTCACGGAGCGCCTAAAGCCCTCTTCCCCCTCTTTGTCCCATCACCAAGTTTATATATAACACACTTTATACTTTCCACCACCAGGTAATTTTACTTACAATATTTTTTATACTTCCCACCACCTAGTCTACCTACTTATAATAAAACCAGATTATTTTATTTCTCACAGTAGGACATTCTGTGGTGAAATACAGTCTCATTCTGGTGAAACATGGATCACCTTTTTTAAATGGAGTTGCAATGCCATTTGGGTGGGGAGGGAGGTGGGGGGCAATAATCAAAAAAGATGGATCTTAAATTAAATGTAAACAATGGAAGTACATATATTATATATACACCTACTTAGAGCGAGATTGAAAAGCTATTTGTAAACCCCAAATCCAGCTGGTCAGATCAAGACAGAGCAGCTCTTTCAACCACTCTGTCTCCCAGACAGAATGACAGTGTGGCAGGAGGAAACAATTCTTGCAGTATGACTACAGAAATAATGAACTATCTGCTTCACGGTGGGTTTTTTTACATTATTTATACTCAATACCCTATATTTGTAAGGATGATTAGTGCACCATCTGCCTGGGCCACAAAGAGGCATAAAGGAGACAACCTCCTGATTAAAATCTCATTTCTTTTCAAGAGAGTATGAAACCACTATTCTTTCTGGACATGCAGACCTCCAGTCTCCTAATTAATCTACATCAGTCATCAGATATAGATAGCCTGGCCAGACCAAAAGTTATTGAAATGCATCACTAAGCTAGGATGTAATACAGCCAAGCCACAAATACTCAGTTCTGTATCCTCCACACGCTGCATGCAGGATACTGTGTCTCGTTAGGTCAGAGCCTCAGAATTAATCATGAGCTCTGAAGTAAGTTTCTAATTTTTATCATTACAAGACTATGACTAATATCGGGATTCATCTGGATAAATGTGAATGTCTGCATGGGGGCCACCCCAGCTTCTTCTACACTTCAGCAGAGATCTCTTCAGTAAGGAGTCAACGGCTCAGGTGCAATTTCTCAAGATTTATTAATCTTAGTATCATAAAGGTACACCAATAAGTTGCTGCCTGAACAAGACTACTTGTTTCTAGAGAAAATGAAAGAACTAGAAGTGATCTATCCAGAAATAAACATACATGCTTCTGATGCTTGAATTAGATAAGATTAATTTCACAATCCTTGCTTACATTACATTTGCAAAGGGCTGGGGTTACAGGAAATCTGCCATTTCTATTAAATCTATAATGAACAATGCTACTAAAAAAAAAAAATGAAGTTCGTAAATTTAATTTTAGTTCACAGTTTTTGGTTATAATCACTAATCATGTCCATTCACTAATTTCTACCTTAATTTTTCTTTGCTCCAACGTTTACAAGTGCTTGAATTAGAATCGTCATGCAACAAGTGTCTGTCCAGCCCAGTAGCAGAGGATATAATGTAACAGCCATTAAAACATACACACATACTCATCACCATCTTTACTTTTGCAGTACAAATTAAGGGTAATTTTTGGTTCAACAACTCCCATGTGAAGCCCTTTGAGATATTCTGTCCTGAAAAAACACACATTTCTCATTACTGTATTCATAAACTAGTAAAAATAC
Organism: Oxyruncus cristatus; assembly: GCA_013399855.1. Classification (NCBI taxonomy): domain Eukaryota; kingdom Metazoa; phylum Chordata; class Aves; order Passeriformes; family Cotingidae; genus Oxyruncus; species Oxyruncus cristatus. Next base: position 34,918 of record VXAY01000407.1, on the reverse strand, counting down.
AACACCACTTTATATATCCATATAATAAATTAAAACAGTCTTCAGGGGAAATGTAGAAACATATTTCCTTAGAGGACTCCAAAGCATTTCACAAAGATTAAATTTCAGACTCTCCCTGTGGGTAAGCCTTATTTGCAAAGTACTTTAAAAACTGACAATCCAAGGCATAAACTAAGGCAAATCTCTCAGTATTGAATTCAAAGTGTTTAATAATCCGGGTGCTGAGACTTGTCTACTGCTGTAAACCTCCTTCAGCCGTCAACAAGAGAAAGCCTAATAAATTTACACACTCATAGACTAAGTTGTATTGGAAGAACCTCTGGTTGCCACCTGGACCAACGCCCTGCTCAAAACAGGCGAACTTAAATCAGGCTGCTCAGGGTCTCCTCCTCTCTCTCACTATCAGGAAATCTGAGCTTTGGCTCTCCAAAGTCAGCCTCTCCATACTTGGGCATTATCTCCAAACTGGAGACAATGGGTTGAAATTCTCCAAATGACCCTGCTCACTTTCCTCATGAAGCATAAATTGCTGTAGCCAAGGCTGCCAGCAGCCTTTGTTTCCTGTATTTGGGATTTATGATTAGCAGGTACTATAGAGTTTCTCCAAGCTTCAGCTTGTGAATCACCTTTGTGAAGAAACAGTCCTCAGTCTCCTGAGGAGGATTTAACACCCTTCTCACCAGCATCATAAGTCTGTTGGCAGAGATGCTCTTGCCTCACTTTGTCGGATGGATCCTGCCCCTGCAGCTGCCCTTCATCACTCAGGGGGTCCCCAGTCACAGAAGTCAAAGTTCTGACTGAAACACCAGCTGCACAGTCAGGTGTTTACCCACAGGATGGGCACATTGCTACCTAAGCCTTTCCCCCTCCCAGGGTCAGCTGCAGAGAACACCATCCCATCCCTTCCACCCTCACCCAGAGCCCTGCACACACAGCCAGGACTTTGAACCTCTTCTTTGAGGGCATCACTGTGGAAGGAAAAATCTGAGGGGGAGACAATTGTGAGAGAGACATCACTATTTGAATGTAATATTTGGTACAAGATCCTGTGCTTTTTAAATAAAAAATTAATTAGAAACTCAAACATATATATAGATGCACACACGTATGCACACATATACACTTGTGTATTCATAAATTTAATTTTAAATTCTAAATTTTTACCTAAACACTTTTAGCATCAGAAACACACTGCCTTTTTTTTAGAAATACCAGCTTCATTGTTATGTGTTATTTAATTTCATTAATTAAATTATTACATAATTTAATTATTACATAATTTAATTAGATTATTTGGTGTGAGAAATTGCTATCCAGAGGTTTCTCAGTCTGCCCTGACCAGATCTGCTCCAGGAAAATTATAGTCAAAGGTTTTACTGTTACTTGATGAAAAGCACATAGTGTGTTATCCGTGTGCCTACCTTAGTTATTCTAAGCTAAAATGCAATTCCTTTTGTGCTGTTATTGTCCATATATAAGGATGATTGTTGCACCACCTGCCTGGGCCACAAAGAGGCATAAAGGAGACAACCTCCTGATTAAAATCTCAGTTCTTTCAACCTCATGAGATTACAATCTCATGTCACCCATGCAACAAGTTCTTGACTACCATACACAGGATTAACACATTTAGTTGAAAGATCTTCAGGTTGCTTTTGTCTGGAGTTCAAGAGTTATGGAACTCAGCTGTGTTTCCTAAATCCAGCTACACAGATTCAAATCCTCTGGTTGCCTCTGGATATCACTACATTTCAAACATTCAAAACCACTCAAAATGTCAAGAGGACTTTGTTTCAACTATACCAACGTGACTGTTCTGGGGCCCAACTTAATTATTAATTATGATTGATATTTTCCCCAACTCCCATTCTTCTTATCAGCTGCAGTAGATACTTACTGTTTGTTAAACTCTCATTCCAGTAGAGCTCTAGAGGTTCTCAACTACCAAAGGGAAACACAAGTATTTCTTCACACAGCGAACCTTGTTCTTCTCACAGAAATTACTTTGCTACAACAAAAATACTGTCTGGCACTGTGTTTTCATTATACATTTTCTTGCTGCTCACACATTAAGTTCTCATTAAGAGAATCTTAAACATTAATATTTTCTAGGAAAAATACATAATTGACATAATTGCAAATTATAACAGCTTTTAATGCTGGCACTCAAGAGAATTTTTGAAACCATCAGGGTAAATTACACAACACCACAACATTTATAAAACAATAACATAAAAGCCTTCCTTTTCCTTCCCCCTCTTCAAGTATTAGCACACACAGCCCTGGTTAACATGCACACTGGCACTCAGGGACCAAGGCAATGCAGGAGGAAGTGGGAACATGAATAAAGAAAGAGAAATTGGCTGTTTGATGGGAGAAGAATTTCTACACTTGATTCCACTTTTAACTCAAAACAATAACTATTCTGATAAAAGAACCATACTTTGAACTTGCAGTAGAAAAAAACATAAACTGGCTTGAAGTGCTGTGCTGATTGTCTTTTTCTCTCCTGGAAATTCAGTGGTTTATTATGGCCAAAGCTGTGCAGCAGAATATGAAAGTGCAGCAGAGGGTATCTCTAGGGCTGCTTAGTACATTATTAACTACAGAAAGAACTGCCAATGGAATTGTACCTCACTTGGAATAATGATTTTAAAAAAGAAATCATGACTACAGCAACTTTAGTGCATCAAGTATCTTTCTGGTAGGCAAATGCAGACACATTTGGCAAAGTCTGGTGGTCTAATGTAGACAGAAATCAGTATCACAATTCAGAATATGTTTTATTTAATTGCTGACCTACTGTAAAACCTTTGGCATGTCTATTAATATCCACGTCTGTTCTCTTCCCATCCTTCGCAAGCTAAGAACATAAAAAAGAAATGCTTCCTACAGAGGAAGGACCTAAAACAATGAAATGAACCTCTAACTCAAATCTGCATGCTCTATTACAACAAAAATCAGCAATAGAGTTATCACTATTATAGTTATCATTAGATCTAAACAGAGAAACTAATAGAATTAGTCTAAAAGAAATACAATTTTCATTGCATTTTTATTTTCGATTTCCACCTCTACTGTATTTTTAATAGAATTGAACTTGTACTCAGCTTCAAGCCCCCAAGTTTCAAACACTTTTTTCTTATTTATGAATTTCCTTCTATATAGTGAAAATAGTGTAAAAATAATTCTTCTCCATTATAGGAAGGCGATAGCTGTGACACCTCCTTAATAATAGACCGTGGAAAGATCCACTTCGCATAAAATCACACACAGGTGAAGACAAAATGGATCTGATGCACAAAGTGGACCTTTATCGAAGGGGAAGGCTAGCTTTTATCTGGTAGGGCATGGAATGCTTGGAATTTGGGAGGATTCAAGGGAGGTACATGCAGGGAGGTGTCTATAATTGGTTAAATTGTGATAAAACCTACCCTATTAGGGAAAGGGAAGATACGAAGTGAGGAAAAGCTATAAATCTTAACTACAAAGAGCCAATAAGCAAAAGGGTTACATTCAGCGAACAGAAAAACAACTAACACTGATTTAAACTGCAGGTTACATATAAAGTAAGATTTTCTTCTAACAACATTGTTAATAAATTGAATAAACATAATACTCTTGTAATATGAAAAGTAGCCTCTGAGGTAAAAAGTTATTTGTTGTCCAGTAGTTCAGTTGCATTTCAAAGCTTTTTTCTTCAGTTCTGCTTTTCTTTAAAGGTTTTTCTCCACCAGGAATAAACATCTTGTGGGCGACTTCCAATACTCCATCCTTAGAAAAATACCGTAGAATTTGCCTTTATGAAGAATATTTTGCAACTTTTAGTTTCCTAGTTGAAATAAGTTCTCAAAATCCTTTGAAAACTTATATAGAAGTTTCCATCTTTTATGCATTTTCCACCATTGGTTACGTGCCTGCATCTGCAAAGTAACCTTTTTCTCATCCCACTTTTGAAAAATACTGTACCACCTTCTAACACAGTCTATATGGTCCTTCTTAGGAAAGGAAGAAGTCAAATATTTTTGCAAATCAATAAGTTAATTCCATGTTTCATATCACACTGCATATGTAAACAAGATGAAGAAACCTAATCCTTAGCTTAAGTCAAGAATAATTTTATTACACTATCTAGATTTTTTTTAATGTATACAAAAAACACCAGACCTGTGACTTATTTTTCCTGTTCACAAAGATACTTCTGTTAGGCTTCTTTCTAGAAACAAGAATATTTAAAATATTTCCTCTTCCTTTCTCTGAATTATGATGATGTTGGGGATAGATAATTACTGCTTAGAAAAGACAGTTTCTTCCAAATGTCATCAATATATTTATGATATATTTATGTTTTATGCCAGAAGGAGAGAAAATAATATTTGCATAAGAAGTGTACCTCTCCTGTGAGGAAAGGCTGAGACAATTGGAATTGTTCAGCCTGGAAAAAAGAAGGCTTTGGGGTGACCTGATTGCAGCCTTCCAGTACCTGAAGGGAGCCCACAAGAAATTTGGAGAGAGACAATTTACATGAGCATGTAGTGACAGGACAAGTGGGAAGGGATTCAAACTGAAAGAGAGCAGGTTTAGGTTAGACATTATTAAAAAACTCTTTTCTGTGAGGGTGGTGAGGCCCTGGCACAGGTTGCCCAGAGAAGCTGTGGATGCCCCATCCCTGGAAGTTTTCAAGACCAGGTTGAATGGAGCTCTGAGCAACCTGGAATAGTCCCTTCCAGCACAAACCTTCCTATGATTCTATGAAATCATATTGGATCCTTAGCTTCACCTACAGTAATGAGAATTTAAGCAAAGGGAAAAAAACCCAGTCAATAAACAAACCAGAAAACCATTATTTGCATAATTGTGGAACAGCATCAAAGAACTTATATTTAAGAGAATTACGCATGCACTCAGCATTGCATTTTACAATCTGCTACAACTGTAAATACAAATGAAGATCCATTTGTCTTTAACTACTACTTAATTGTAAGACTTAACTCCCTTACAAAACAGGAGTGGAGGGAACAGAAAAGAAGAAAGAGAAAGAAATTAACTCTGCTGAAGACTGATGACTGCCTAATTTCTGTGTTAGCCATGTGTCTAACATATAGAAAACATATTTACCTGAATATCAGATTCTACACTAATCTGGATGAACTTGGACTTGTAATACTTAAACAAATGAAGTATTGCTTAAATATTCACTTACCTTTCCAAAACCATTAGATTTTCTCACATAATGTGAGAAAAAAACATCAAAAAAACTGTTATTGATTGTTATTTTATCTTCTGCCACATTTGGATTTTTTATTTGTGCTATGTGAGCTCTTAAAGCCCAAGTATTAAATGTATTTCAAGGATTCCAATATAACAGTTTTCACAGCTGGGGCCTTCAAAGTTTAATGAATATTTCTAAAGCACTTTGAGTTGTTTTATAAATTACTACTGAAGTCAAATAAAACATAATCTTATTAATAAACTGTCCCTCCTGAAGACAGATGCATCGCCTCCCAAGAGAAAGAAAAAGAGCCGTCAATAAGTAATCATAACAAAAGAAAAGGTAAATTCAAGCACATGTTCCCAGTTTGGACAGTGCCAAGCATAAAATTTTGTTTTGTTTATCTATTTTCAGTCCCACTTCCATACGGATTCTCTGCTCACATTGAACTGGTGTAACACTGGAGATGCTGGACAGCTTGTCCCTATTATTCTTTAATTTTAGCAGGCAAGGTTTATTTGCCACAAAAGAGGAGGACAAACCATTTTTCCATTACATTTTTCAAAAAATAACTCCAGTCTGACCTTCTAGATCATTTTTTATATGCCACTGTTCTGTGGAAAAGAACCTTTGGCAAATTTGGGGCACAACCATCTTTCCGTTTCATGTACAGACTGACACACCAACTTTGACTGGGACATCCCATCATTATAATAGAGCAAACAAGTTTTAACACAAGCATCATTTGAATACTTTTTCTAAGAAAATAAAATTTTCAAACAGAGCATTGATGGTAGAAATAGGCAGAAAATAATTTTTTACACTATTGTTAGATAAAAATTCCATCACCCATTGTGAATAATAAGCTATTGTTAAATCAGAATACAGGTGATGCTTTATCAGGCTATGGACATATAAATCTGGAAAGAAAATTAAATAACCTCTGTACACTTCAGCTACTCTGAGAAGCAAAAAGGAGGAGGGAGAACACCACCAAGCTGAAATAATTCCCCCCAACCTCTCTTAACAAGAGAAATTTATTCTTCAAGTGGTTTAATGAAAATGTCCTATCGTTTCCCTGAAGAATTATCTCTTGCTGCTTCAGCAGAATTTCCATTCTCCCTTTGCCCTTCAACACGGTGTTGTCTCCCAAGAGACCGTGGCCACTTCTATACTTTATCACCATCAAAATCCCTGGAAGGTCTGTTTCTCAGACATTTGAAGGTTTTCCTGTCTGTTAAATTAGAAAATGATTCAGCACTGTAATTCTCAGTATATTTTAAGCTCACAGGAAGCACAAACCCCAGATGAGTAGCCCCTTCTCCAGAGAATTAAGGACCTATTGAATTAAATAAAACTTAGCAGATAAATAAGAATTTGCAGGACTGAGCCCTTAGTTTATTCAAGAAACTTCTGGAGTTTTAACAAATAGATAAATGCTAACAAAAGAGAAAGTTAACCTACTACATGTATGAAAAAAATCAGTAACAGCATAACCATCAAGACAACATACAAAGGCAGCAAATAGTTTCCATATGAGTGTAACTATTATAGTAAAGGGTAAGATTAAAGAAGTTTACATTAGCTGTGAATGGGTGCTCTAAAATTTTTATTCAACATTACTATCTATTGGTGAATATCCGTCATAAGTACCAACTTCGGAACTCATTTTCCTAATTATCCATGCGAAATCTAGTAAAAACTCACAGTAAAACTAATACCTGACCTATTTCACCGAACCAATACCTAGAGAATTCACATTTATCTCATGTAACACAGGGCAGATAAAAAAAAAAGTTCTAAAGGAATTAAGTCACTCTTTTAATTTCTTAGTAATAGTCAACCATGCACCCATTTTAAACGGTTTGTATTCTTAACGATACCATTTTTGGAGACTGCATTGTATGCAAATATCTTTGTATTAAATTTACAAATCTATTACAACTTCAGACAGCTTCTAAAATTCAGAAACACAGAACACAAATTCAAGACAACAGAGTGTTTAAAACTCATTTTCTGGGCCCTGAGTGTCTTAGTAAGAGCAGAATATATGTATATTTTCAAGGGAATAGGTGTCAAAAGTTACTTTTAAACAGTAGGGGAACTGCATAGTTTAAAATTGCATCTAAGACAACTCTAATGCTGTTAAAGATGTGGTCAGCTTTTAAAGCAAAGCCAGGAATTAGACAAGACATTGCTTCCTTCACCTATTTGGGAATCAGATGTGGTGGCCAAGGATGCACAGGCAAGCAATAGTGACACTCTCAGTGTATTCCAGGTTGTATTCCTGATTGTAAATTCGTATTACAGGTTGAAATCCAGAGCCAGGTAGAATTCCAGCAGGCATCAAACTTCAACAGATCTGGCAGAACATTTCCAACACACTTATCTGTCCCAAAAAATAGTTTAAAATTGAAGAAAACTAAAGGCTTTTAACATAATGGTGAGGTTGTATACATTTCATTGTAAAATCCCAAAGTATTCCAAGAAAAAAAACATGGCAAATATTAACACTTTGTATTAGAGACGCTTGAATCTCACTTTCACTCTTCTTTCTGAACTTCTTTTTTTTTTAGATTAAATTCCTTGTGAATAACAATAAAGAAAAAATACCTGTATCAGTTATGGATTAAATTTCTTTTTATTCAGATGGGAAAGTACTGGAAATGGTAAAACTATGGACAGGCTCAGTTCAAACAAATTGTTAGAGTTTGCATATTCCCATTAAGAACAGAAGGTTATCTTTAAATTATCCCTGCTCCCAAAGAACTACAGTAGAGCTATGAGAGGGCAAACAGACCCATTCTGGTTGAAGAACAACAGTCCCATTCAAACAAAGTTCAATCTCTTTTCCTCACACCCAATCTTTTGAAAGATTTTTTTTTTCCTCCTTTTAAGTCAAACATTTTCCTTCTTCAAGTCCTTCCACTAGCAAATCAAACCCACTGGTTTCTGAAATGAAACCTGTTGATCACATAAAGATATCACAGAGAGATACAGCTCATGAAAAGAAATTACAAGGTTTTTCCTGCTTTTTTATTTTGGTCAAAAATTGCAGAGAAGAATATTCCAGTGACTGTAACTGGCTTATTAGCATCTCTGAGAATGCGTGTTTTTCATACTGCTGATGCTCTAAAATACAGCCGGTACTTGAGGCTGCAGATGTCCCTCTCTAAAACACCGAGGGTCCATAAAATCTGTTTGTAAATAACAAGGAAGAAATGGCCCATTAAGAATTGTATCAGTGTGGATACATGGATGGATGAGGAGGAAGGATTAGCAAGATTCTGACCCCTTGACTCCTTACACCCCACTGGTTGCTCTGATCACAGGACCTCTTCTCTTGCTGTCAAGCAGAATTAATACTGAATTCTGACGGGGTGTTTTGTAAGCGTAGGTAGTCTGGACTGTAAGTTTAACTGTTTAATTTTTTTTTAAAACACAAAGTACAGTGCAAAAACTCCAGTCTAATATATTTTCATATCAGTATCTGACAGTTCTACATTAAGAATATTGCAATATTTAGATGTTCAGTCTTTGAAACAATTCAATAAAAGGTAATGATAGGTATGCCAATTGTATCTTTTTTTACTGCAGCATTAATATTTACTGCCCTAGCACTAGGATCTTACATGAATATATTGTATAAGAGTAAAAAGGATAAAAATTGCAGCAAGATATTAGAGCAGGATGTGGGGTCTTGTTGTCCTTCCCCACCCTCTGCATTCTACAAGATCACTGTGGCACTATAGAAGTAAAAGAAGGCTCTTACTGGTGTGTTTGTTCATTTGCAAATATCAGGCAAATTCTATGGGATTAATACACAACTCAATGTGGATTATATACTCCTATTGGATTCTTTACAGGAATTTATATATATTAGAAGTATCTTAGAAGTTGTATTCCTTATTCTTGCAGTTCTTTGGTTCATAAAATTCTGAAAAATACTATAATATGTCTTCTGCTAATCAAGATCTGAAAAGGAAACACTCGAGGATGAAAGCTGTAACAGTGATGCAGAGTTTATCACAGAAGATTCCTACATTTTTCGCTGTCCACCTGGAAATTAAACATTACCATGTCACTACTTGCCATTAGAAGCCGCACACCTGCACAATTAACCACAAACACAATGGTAAAGAAACTTAAAATGCTTATATATTTTATAAATGTTGCAATTATATTGTAACATTCTTCTAAATAATTTTAAACAAAGTGAAGTTTATATTCTCTTCAGTCAAAAAATTAAGGCTTCCACAGGGGCTTGGATTTTGTTAGCACCACATCAGTCAGCCAAGACGATACATGACTTCCTTCACCTCTCTGGGAATCAGATGTGGTACCGAGGATGCACAGAGAAGGAATAGTGATGCTCTCAGTGAATTTGTATTCCAGGTTGAAATCCAGAGCCAGGTGGAATTCTAGTAGGCGTAAGACTTCCACAAATCTGGTAGAACATTTCCAACAAACTTATCTGGCCCAAAACGCAGTGTAAAATTGAAGAAAACTAAGGGCTTTTAACACAATGGTGAGGTTGTATACATTTCATTGTAAAATCCCAACGTATTCCAAGAGAAAAACATGGCAGATGTTAACACTTTGTATTAAAGAGGCTTGAATCTGACTTTCACTGTTCTTTTTCACTGTTCACACAGCAAAACTGGAACAAACATAGAAAGAAAGTCTCTGTAGACTGGGCCCTCAGACCTTTGAATACTTTTTTTTCAGAGATTGTGGAATAAAAAGAAAATCACGTCAAATACAAATTGTTCCATACTATTCTAATGTACAAAGGAATCATTTTCTGTACCCCTGAAATGAACACCTGAGACATTCCTTCGGCAGGTAGGCAGCAATTTCCCTTGCTGCCACCATGCATTTTCCTGTAAATGATTCTTGGAATGTGCACAGCTCTTTGAAGTTGACTGTACTTATGTAAATTGCCTTCACATAAGAAGGAAGGAAGGAGTAGCCCTGAGAAGAACAGTAAAAATTTTGAAGGCAGCTGTTGATCAGAGGGAAAGGAAATGAGGAATCACATTATCTGATGCAAATATTTTGTCCTTTATTTAAGTATTATCAAGTAACACCTAGAGTAGCTTTCACTGTTTCCTCAGGTAAGACTGCCCTGGCAACTGGTGAGATGAAAAGCCTCAGGGTAAACAGTTCCTCAGCTTCTCTTGACTTCAATTCTTTATTTCTAACACAGAAATCTGTGCCAGGCTGGCATTTTTAGGGATAATATTGCTTTTAAGGGTTGTTATTCCTGCTTTCTAAAGAACTTGCATTTTTGAAGCAATAACAGATCATTTAAAGCTAGTAATTACATTACCCGATCACAGTCACAAGCTTTACACAAAAATGATGACATTTATTCTTGTAATTAATGGTATACATAGAGCAGTAGACATGAGCATTTACAGAAGAACAACCATGTTCAAATAAATGGGCCAGATGATAGGCTATAAAAAAATGAGCAGCAAAGACAACTCCAAAAAAATAAAAATATACAAGTATTTGTACAGAAGCAGCGACTGCAAGTCACAACCACACCCATGATCCATGATTGAATTCATGTTTGCACCTACACTTTTAGTACTTCTGCACCTTGGCTGGATTATGTAATGCTTTCTTCCTTCGTTCACTATCTTTTTTTGATGCTTTATCACCAGTTTTACTTTCCCAAGGCCAAAAATTAATTCATTTTCCCTTGTAAACCAGAATATTTCTGTTTCTTCCACAGCTACTAGAATTTTCTTAGATCACCTGGGTTGATAACAATGCTGCCACTTTTGACTCTTCCCTCTTCTTTGCCCCTCTCATCCAACATTCCTCAAATCCTAATGATAACTCTTTGCACCCTCTCAAAGGGTGTATTTCCATTGCAAATATGAATGTCACTTGTGGTTGCAACAAGCCCCTGGAGCTTTAAGTTAGTCAGGACTGGTAAGTGACCTCCAGTATCCTTGATATCTTCTTTGTTTAAATAAAAATGCACACACAGAACCTGTGTAACCTGTGCAACCTACTATAACTACTGCAATAATTCACACCAGGACACTATATGTTCAAAATTTTTCACTGGTAATATCATGTTGTCTTTGGAAAGAACATACTGAAAGAACAAGGGCAGCTTATGCTAAATTTCCATACTACTTTGCTGATTATTTGCAAGTCCCAGGTGACAATGCAAAATAAGCAACAAGATCAGTAAAGGAATTAGATTTGTACTGCATTCAACCATGCCAAAACTGAGTAAATGTTATCTAATGCAGATGGTAAAGCATTTTCTTCTGGGTTACTATCCACTTCAGACAATATCAGACTGCTTGGAAGGTGGCGGAGACATATTCCCAAAACTCAAACAGTTTTCATAATTTTTTTTTCTAGTCTCTGGCAGTGTTATTTACTAAGTAGCCTCATCTCAAATCTGTGACATTAATGACAAGGATCTCACAAGCTCAACAGACCATGTGCCAAACAGATATGGAGATGGATTCCCACTCTCTGTACCTCACTCAAGGCATCTTTCCTATCCTTGCTGGGTACATTTAAACAAAAAAAAAAAAGGCCCTTGTTTTTCAGCAAATGAGATCGTGTACTAAACATGTGCTGCACAAAAACCACTGACTGTAATACTTTGGAGTTTCTCCTTTTGTCTTTATAAATAGCTGCAAACAGAGGGGAATAAATTCTCTTCATTTCTTCCAAGAGCTTTTTTCGCCTGTGTACAACAGATGTTGTTTCCACAAATTAGTTTCTAATTTCTTTCATAACTCAGTCAGAACAACCCTTCAATTCATAGTCAGGGAATAGATTTAGTGCTGCACATAATTCTTGTAATTATGTAACAAAACTGCACTTTGCTCGGTGAAAAACCTTGGCTATCAATCATTCTGTTTAGTGTATGGGCAACTTAATCTTCTGTTACACCAGCTGTGCACAACCCAGCCTCAACACACTCAGAATTTGTTGGATTTCCACAGTAGGAAGAATAAATGATTATTGGGAGAGGTAATAGAGAGGGAGACAGCAAGTGGGCCAGCTCCAGAGTGTTGAACTGCAATATATGAGCTCATTAGGAATGCTACGCACAACTCCCCCCACACCAATCTGCAAACTGAGCAGGATTGAAATGTTTTCCAGTCATCAAAATGCAGTTAGCAAATAAAGTTCCTCCTCTTAAAAACAAACAAACAAAAAATCTGAAACATTGCTGGTTCAAAATAGAAGATTAGATAAAACTGCTTGCCAGGCTCAGGTGAGCAGCTTGGACACCTGGTGGATCCCTAGGTTTGAAGTTTAGCACAAGAACGGCAAATGTCACACCATAAAATAAAAATTGGCAGAGAGAGCATGAGCAAAATGTCCACTTACACTGTGAAAGAGACAGTGTGCACAGTTGTAGCACTAAGAATAAAATTATTTTAAATTGCTTGCCCTTTTTTTTAAGAATATGATTTACTTGTTAAAATGAAAATCCGAAAGCAGTTACATTGCCAGCCACTGAAGCTGAAGTTGCTGACGTATTAACAGATGCAGAATACAGAACACGTGGACATTTCTCAAGGAGGTCACACACGGGTACCCAAAGGCAAATGAAACTCCAGGGGTTACTGAGAGGTTTTTAAAGGAACTGATTAGCCAGCTCTGCTTCCCCCATGAAACAGGCTTACTGTATGCCTTTAGTAATCCAGCTGGAATCATTATGCAGGCTCAGGATACACTTAATATAACTTTCATACAAAAATGCTGCAGGGATAAAGGGATTAGAATTTCTGAGAGAACAAGGGGAAGTAACACAATAAAGTTATCATAAAATGCTAGGGTTGTCTCAGCCTTTCCTGTCTTCCGTTATTTTTATTTTTTTTAATGGGGAATGGGGTGACAAAGTGGTTTGTTCGAGTTCTGAAACAGTAGGATTCTGCCACATATCCTATCCTTGTGTATAAACAGTGGAGAGGAAATGAAAGAGAAGCCAGACTCACTTTAGTGGTGCCCAGTGGCAGAAAAAGAGGGAATAGGCACAAATTAAAACGCAGGAAGTTTCATCTGAATGCAAGAAAACATGTGAGGCTGACCAAACACTAACAGGACGTACAGAGTGGTTGCTGACTCTCCATTTTTGAAGACTGCACACAATCCTGGACAACCTACTTGAGCAGGGGGTGGGCTAGAGAATTCAGTGATTCTTCTTTGCCTTGAGAAAAAAAAGGAAACAAGGAAAGGTGATGATCCTCCCACAGGTTTTATCCCACACTGCCAGGAAAAAAACCAAACAAGCACGTCCTTTGGCCTCAAATACGATACCCAAATAACACAACTGAATAAAGCTCTTCTCTTTAAACTCCCACTTGGTACAACAGGAGGGAAGAAATACAGGAAAACGCTGTGTATTTTGGGTAACATCAAACTCCACACGCGGCCCAGTCCTAAACTGCATCTTGACTGTATGGATATAACTTCTTTAAATTTTTGAGCCAACTGGTGAGCGCTGAAACAAAATGTCTAAATAGAATCCAAAGAATAAAAAAACAATTAACATTTACCAGAGAAAAATGGGCACAAATGTTAAGAATAATTTAGTTGACAAAAAGCCCAAATGCTTAGGGAACACCCTTATATTTTCAGCTTTGCAAGAAACAGGTTACAGTTAGCTTGGAAAGACACTAAGTTCATAGAGACAGGTTCTGATCCACTCCCTTGACCTTCCCCATGTTAGAAAATTTATGTGTGAGTATTGTTTAATAATTCATACCTAATCTGTACATTAAAAAGACAATATTCTGCTCTTTTGGCTATTTTTTCTTTCTACTGGTGAACTACCCTCTCTCTTCCTGTGAACAACCATTGAAATCCAGGTGTAAACTGAGTGCAGTATTTGGCTCAGAAACACCAGATTCAAAGAGCAATCTTGGAAATCCCAAGAAACTGCAATTTGTCTTTATTGAAAAGATAAAACAAACCCTCAAGGAGAGATCAGAGGTGACAATCCATTCTTACAAAGTTTACCGTACTCTTCCAGGTATCAGTACTTAAAACATAAAAGACAAGATTTTAGTGATGGCAGTTGGATTTATTTATTTGGCCACCAAAAACTAAAAGCATGAAAAAAGATTTCATCATGGAAATTCCTGCTCCTGCTGCTTCTCAGGCAATCCAGGATTTTTCAAGTCCCACACATAGGAAGGCAACATTCCCCCCTTGCTTACATTTCAGACTTTTTTTTCTGTTGCTTTTTTTTTTTCTTACATAAAAGTCTGTAATAAGGAGGAAGGTCAGGAATTAAGGAGGAAAAACATACACAGACAAGTTGTCCATGAAAACCACACCGTGCTGATGCGTGAACTTTGGTCATACAGGTTTAACATGAGTATTTTGAAAGCTGAAGGAACAAAAGGGTCTGAGTCCAGGAGCAAGAGGTAACTTCACACAGCAAAAGGCATTTCATTCCAGACCCTTAAAGAGGTGCTGAGCAGGCATTCATGTCTTCTCAGCCGCTGCCTGCCATCATTTACCACTTAGAAAAAGAATGCTCCATGAAAGGTGTTTTATACTGAAGTCAGCCTGGTTTCAATCAGCAAGAAATTTAGCCCACTGTTTATGAACCTTTTGTTTTTACATTATTTAGTTAATGACTATTATCTACATCTATGGATTTCCTGAAGTCCAATTACATGATTGTTTAGAAAAAAAAGCCAACTTAAAAAATAAGGCACACTCTGAAAAATAAATCTTTGTGTTTTCAAAGTAGCTCTTACAAGACCCTAAACGTCAGTATCTGATAACATAATCAATAAAATACATCTTTTTAATTATTGTTGACATACTAGGACTTCTTCAAGAAAAGCTTTCATAAAATGTATAGTTTTATTGCCCTTATCCTTAATGCCCTCATTACTGAAGTTAAAAAATAAAAAGCATTGTACAGAATCAGTACAGATGAATAAACTTCAACAAAAGGACACCAAAAGTGCATGAAGAACCACTGTTTCAAAAGGGAAAACTTTGGTAAAGGTAGAGAAACTAAAATGGACTAAGAACTTCAGAGCACAGAGGAAACTCTGAATTTCATTAAGACAAAAGCGTGTAACTCCTTCCTGGGATGAGTGTCTCAAGCAAGTAAAATAGAATACTAATGGAACACTTGGATATGCAGGGGTTTTAAAAAACAACAGAGGAATGACTTACCAAAGAATATGATGTCTCAAAGATGAAGAAAATTACAAGTAGAGCAAAAATTGCACACAGTCAGACTAAGTTAGACCCTGCATTAAAAATGAAGCCAAAAAAACCATTCGGCCATAAAAAAAGATAAGTAAATCTGCACAATGCTGAAGCAACAATAAGTAAAGATAAAGTATGGAAACCACACAATAAAACACTGTACACAGAAGATGACGTTGGACATGGGGAAATGGGGAGGAGGGAGAAGTATAGAAATAAATAATTCTAAAACTGATGAGCAAGTAAAAATTTAAAACACAACACACTGACCAGATAATTCCAAACCCACAAATTTGGATAAAACAGCACATAAAAACTACATACCAATGGGTTTTAATCAATTCAGTGAAACATGGAATCATCCTTAAATAAAACCAGCAATGCAAAAATGCAGGTGGGAACAGCAAAAGGAGTGCAGATAAGGCTGGTTGATTTCAAGTAGACCCAAAAGCTTTAAAATATAACTCTTGAAGAAGATAACCAGGGGGTGGGGATGAGCTAAAAATAAGATAACACATAAACAGCTTTACAAACAAAACCTCTGCAGTCCAGAATATAAACTTACTTTTTTTTTCAGAAAAAAGAAAAAATTCTAAGAAAAGGTTGATCACTGAAACCAAGATTATATATATCAGAAGAAGATCTTTAAAGTGAAATTTCATCAAGGTAGAAATGATGACATGCTCTTTTGGAGACTCAAAATGCTGGATACCACCTACTGTAGTTCCTGAAGTACTTGATGTTATTGAGTATATTCACAAATCACCCAGAAACGTGGGACAAGAGCTGCAATGAAATTTCTTGGAAAGCAAAACTGGGAGGAACACTCAAAGGAAAGGACTGAAATTTTAAACATGAAGGAGATTAGGGCTGGAATAATAAAGAATTCTACCTTAAAGAACTAAACCAAGGTACATATGAGGTCACCTGGAGACTGAAAACATGCATTTCTTTATAAAATCAAACATGAAGAAGAGTATTTGTTTTACTCCAGAGCAAGGTTACTCCACAGCATAAACACACCATGCCTGTGAAAAGGCTAGTGGCATCAGTGATGCATATTTTAAATAACATCCAGAAGAGGTAAGGAAATTATTCCCACTGTAATATGTATTGATGTGAACAGTTTTCATACAAGCTCTCAATTTCAGTCACCTATGTAGAAGGAGGATTTATTCAAGTGGGAAGAGATAAAAAAGGATCTTCCAGAACTGCAAGAATATAAGCCCACTTCACAAGTCCACACAAGAAGAATACTTGTTTACAAAATGAGGTTGAGATATCATATTTAGATATCAATGATAAATGAATTAAAATGAATTACACCCCACTGGGGACAGTGCATCTGAAGCAACACAACACATCCACAATGAAGCAAAAGAGACTTTCACATAGATGAAGTCTGGTAATGCTGGGAAGTTAAGAATTTTATTCTGAAGCATTTCAGTTACACGTTTTAAAAAAAAAGGTTTCATTCCCACATAAATTTGCATGGTTTGATAAGGCAGAAGGCCTTTTGAATCAGTTTAGACTTTTACCCTTAACAGTATCACGCAACACTAAGCTGATGCATTTGCTTGGCACCACTGGCACTGAACCAATCTATACTTTGACTGAAAACACAGTTTCATATTTTTTGTTTTATGTATTCTACAACGAAATCTAACCCAAATATGGAAGATCTCTGGTATACATTAAATTATGTGAAGTATTTCCCTCCTCACCCCAGTTTTGTCATTTTCCTCTCATTTTGCACTGCACATGTTCCAGTTTAACATGTATCTCCAGCCTTGGCCAAAACTAATGATCCAAGCAATTGCCATAGAAGTATGTCTTGAACAAAGAGACTCCAAAATATCATAGCAGATACGGTATAAAACTCTTCTGATGGTGTTTCATTTGCCCACACCTCTCAAATAAAGCCTTGTGGAAAGTCTCCATAAAAACACTACTTCCATTTGCCTCATCAAGAATAACTTTTCTCTTATAAATTACAACCACATCTCATCCCAGCCTTAATTCTCTTTTCATGCCAGTGCTCCAGAGCAGCAGGATTTGGTATCACAACTTGCCACTTGATATAGGCAGCTGATTGAAACAGTTGAAAGGCAGCCCCAGCCTCAAACAGGGGAGGAATGAACAGTTGTTGCTTGATGATCAGCCTTGTAATCAATCATACCATGGATAATATTAATTTACTGACAAACACCTTTGCTATGGGTGTTGTGCCAATCATCAGACTCCTAAAGAGCATTCTACTGAAGAAGATGCAAACCCTCTCTCCAACATATAGAGGTTTGATAATACTGGCACACCCATCAAGGCAGATACATTTAAACAAAGTCATAAGCAAGTTAAGAATAGTAATAAAATAGCACTTCTTTTTAAGAAGTCCTAAATCAGTTCCTCTCAACAGCATGCCAGTTACCCACTGAGTGTTGAAAAGATAAAGATGCCTGGTTTGCCTTCCTGTCACAGTAATACTATTTTATTTACATATTATGTTTCTCAAAACAGTAGTAATTTTAATACTGTAGGACAGACACCCAAGGGAGATTCAGCAGCTGAGTGAACTGACATGGATATGTGGAGCAGAACAGCAGATGGGTACCTTTGCTTTCTAGCAATGCGTAGTGCATTAGAATTTTATGATTTTTTTTTTTATTTGTTATTTTTTAAGTCATGCTCATCAGCTCTGTGCCCATTCATGTCTGATACTATTTCAGGGACAGGGTCACCAAAGCATAAGAGATGGAAATATAATAGTTTCTGTTAACAGCAACTTATAAATTGTGTTGCACTACAGTTCTTGTGCATCTCAATGGAACTTTTGGTTTTGATTCCTCCCATCTACATTTTTGAGTCTGCTTTTTTTTCCACCACAGGAGAAGGCAAGCATAGGATTTGAACCTAACCAGGAACACTGCTCCCATGTGTGGAAAAGGGAGGGGAAAGGAGTGACAGACCAAACCTGTGCACAAATCACGATTCAGGCCTGAGGCAGCAGCTACAATTCCCATTAACCCCTAACACAGTATTTCTGTCTAAATATTTCAGTTGTCAGCAAAAAGGGGCATTTTTCCCCATGGCAAAACAACAAAGAAAAATGCTTTTGTAAGAGATTTAGAAAAACGTATTTACAGTGGGCAAAATATTCAATCAAGTTTTATTTATTTGCTTTCAGTACAAATGAGTTTCTTGAACAAACATTTTGACTGAAATGTCAGCAGTGGCATGCAGGTCCTTTTCCTGCATGGTTGAAATCTGTTTAGAACTAGAATTAGCACAAATACTTGGTTCACTGTAGTAGACATTAATCTTGGATGTTGCTCAGTGTGTTGCTTCATATTCAATTACATTGCTTTTCCACACATCTGAGATTCCGCAGTCTCCCCATCTCTATTAAAAAAAAAAATAAAATAAAAAAGACACATCAACATAAAGGTTAAACTATTTCACTGTTCCCTCTTTTGTCTGTGGTAATCTGATCATGGAAATATCACAACTTTCAGCACACAAAAATTAAATTTTCAAGAGGGCAATGCAGCCTTCTGAAGTGCAGGAGGTAAGGAGACAAATCAGACTTCACAGACTTCACAAACTTGGCACTGTGAATAGTCCCTGAAAGACGAAGAATTTCAGTCTGGTACTTATAAGCTCATGGGCTCTTAATTTTATGAGTAGCCTGAATAGAAAGTTCAGTACTTTAGTCATTTACAGGGAAAAAAAGTGAATATGACAGTAAAAACTTTTATTAATAGTTAACAATTTGGGAAATCATTTTAATTTAGAAAACGGTCAGACCAACTCCTGCAAGAAGTAGTAAAAACCAACTCACACAACAAACTATTTTCTGGCAAGTTTTATTCAATCAGTTACAAATATGATGAGGTATGTAAATAACTAAGCATTTCACTGAGGTAAATGGACCTGTCAGCAAGAATTAATTGTACCCAAATCAAAAATGAAACACTTTATTCAATGTAGCTTTCTGAGAATTATGTGAATTTTCACATTCAGCCTATTTTTGTTTAACACTTTGAACAATATTAAAAGATTACCACAGAGGCAAGGTCTTATCTGCCTGCTCAGATTACGCTGTACTTACACCGAGCCATACAGCATACATGATTAGCCCTAAAAGGTCTCTTTGGTGATTTTCACTTTTAATGAACTGGTTGGAATTCATTATACAATAATTGTAAGGAGGTTTCACAGATAAGCCTCTGTCTTTAGGGGGCATGGTACTGACACACAGCAATTTTTCTCAAAAAGGAAGAAAATCCACACGCCTTCCCTGCTAAATGAACTGTAGATATTAATCTGAAACCCTCCATGAACAAGGAAAGACACAAACAGCACAAAAGAAAGTACATGACAAATAGAGAAATGGGCTTCATTCAGCTCCCAACTTACACCATTTTTGGCCAGGTGAAACTCCATCAATTTTCAACACGGACAAAAATTGCATCCGTCAAGACAAAACTTCTGCACTTTAATTTTTCCACTGCAACATTTGAAAATTATAAACCCCAAGTACTGATTATAGAAAAACAGGTAGTTGTGTAGGTTTTTCTACTCCCTGGATTGGTACAAGACTTGGAAAGCAATCAGGTGCTTGAATTTAGCTCTGATGCAACAGAACTCAAGCCATCGTCATAAAGAAATATCGCAGAAATAAGGAGGACCATGGAGATCAAGTAGCTTATCAGACTCAATTTGGCACACAGATCATCAAAAATAAATTGAAATTGCTGCTGAAAAAGCCTAACCAAGTTCTTCACATTTGCATTCACTACAGGAGAAGATATGGGAGGTCCACGCTCTAAGTCAGTTAAACAGAAGCTCAACAGAAGTGATTCTAAAAAGCAAATAAAAACAAACTGAAACAGACTTTCTGAAGCAGATTATAATTCAATCAAGAATTGCAACCCAACTGCAACATCAAGGTGCTAGACTTGTGACAGTCAGGTGTCCTACCTCTTGTACCCTGCAAAAAAGGAACAAGATAAAACTGACACAGTCCTAACCTTTAGGAAGGTTAGTACACAAGGTGATTCACAGAACTGCAGAGAAGTCTAATTTGTTTCAGGAAAACAGAGCCATTAGAGTAAGATAATCATTAAATATGTTTGGAAACAAACATGCCTTATGTTCAAACAAACTGCCTCAAAAATTTATGTGGATTCTTTGAAAAAGTGTACGAGGACAGATGAACAGGTATTCAGTTAATTGATTAGTATATTTGCACCTTCAACAAATAAATAAACCCCCCAAACAAACAAACCACACAGAAAACACATGTTTTCAGTGGTGGTCCTTGAAAGATATTAAGTCTTTCTAGGAAGAATCAGTCTCACTGGAGCACAGGGTAAGGCAGCAAAAGCTTCATTAATTATTGCCTACCTAAATTAGAGTGTGCTTGTAAGTGAGATACATCAGGATCTTAAATAGAGATTTGTGGGCTGGACAGGGTGATAACCTGTGTATTATACCAAGTATTGTACGATAATAAAACCTATAATTGATTACAAAGCACGGAAGCACCTCGTATGTGATAAAATGTCAAATGAAATTCAACCTTAACAAAGGAAAATGGGAAAAATAACAATACATATAAAGATGGATTTGAAATTTACTTTTTGCATTAGAAAAGAGGCATAGGAGTTAGTGGGGACAGTGGGTATTTGGCAGGGGGAAGGTGTTTTTTTAACAGAAAATCAGAAATTTTCAAATAACAATCCACAGTGTGCCTGTATTGTGAATACTTTACAGTACTTTTCTGAAAGAGCAGAATTTCTAAGAAAAGATATGAGTGAGGTGATCAGTCACCTGTATGACCTCAATTTCTATCTGCTCAGAGAGGGTCAGAACACAAGAGATGGCTGTGGCCATAGTAAGGCCTACACCATCCTAGTGAGGGATTAATTTCATAATTAAAGCTTATTAGCTTGGAGGACAAAGTTGTTTCATCCATCAATATCCTTGTGAAGACTTCTAAACACATCAGGATTAGCCTTCTTTATTGGTAGGTACTATGTAACATTAAAAAGTTATTTGGGTAGAGAGAATAAAAAGGTGTTATGATTCTTAATGATTTACTTTTATACCAGGCTGTACTTAGATTTTTTTCTCTATAGTCCTAAAAAGTGTTCCACCTAACTATTACCCAAAATCCAGCCATATTCTTAGTTCAAAGCAATATAATTTGTTCAAGACTCCTTAATAAAGTTAAACTGCTTGCCCTAGTCATAGTGTAAAGAGCTGTCTGTGTATTTGCATGGGTTTTTTCCTGCTATGTTAAGAATATCAATTATTTGGTAGGACTTTAGAGTGGAGAATGTAGCCTGGAGGTGTGAAAAAAACTTATTAGGATACTCATCTATGAGACAGGCTGTGCTTCTCAGAGGACAAAGCCTCACTATTGATTTCCCCAGTCTTAAACTTCTCCAGAGCTCCTTTTAGTGAACCATGGAAGTAATTTCACCTCACCCTTCTCATGGACAGCTGGCAATTTTTCAGCCTCAAGTTTTACTTTATTAGCCATCTATTCAGGGCCTTGATTCTGCGAGATTCTCACAGAATCATTTCTGAGGAGAAAAGACAATGCAGAAAGAACCAAGTCTTGGCAGTACCACCCAAGGAGACTTTCCCCTGTGCCTTTTGCAACCGGACTTGTCTATCTCACATTGGCCTTTTTAGCCACCAACGTGCTTGTAGCAAGCGTGGGTAGAGTCCTTCTCTAATCTTCGTTCACGAAGCCTGGCCATGATGATGATTCAGGGCCTTGGATCTTCTACACTTCCTTTTTTGCTCCTGAACATCAGATAGATCCGCAGAGATCTTGATTCTGGGACACCTGATACATTTTGGAAAAATATGATACTAAGTTTCCTAATTCCTTCAGTAACCTTTTTCTCTCTTCTGAAAATTTAGTCCTCTGGCATTAGCTTTTAAACTGCAAGAAAGTAAAGTTACTGTGTCGGGGCTGGTGTTGAACCAATGCATTCAGCAGTTAAGTCACCTCCAGGAGCCCAAATGCTTTCCATAAAATGAAGTTAGACGAAGGTAAACAGAGAAGACAGTGATGTGTGAGCAGATATTTGCACCATACCACACTTATTAAATCAAGGATTAAAGCATACCCAGACATTTAATGATTTCATCTTTGAGTGTGGTCTGTGAAGACTCAATCCTTCTCTCCAGTCATATGGAAAAAAAATTTTGCTGTACTTTCAAGTACATGAAGAGTTGTTTTGTGCAAGCTGAAATCCACACACTTTTCTGGTAGGTGTATGGGTAACTAGAGTTCAATTTAATTTTTAAACTGAAGATACAACATCTTCATTAATAAATCCTAGTAAAAGATGGTTTATTAATCTATTAAAAGAGGTACTCAAACCCCCTGCAGATTCTCCACATGCCAGTAAATGTGGGAAAATTTGCATTTGTCACACGTTTAAAATTTTAATCAAAGCATGTCAATGCTCATATAATGAGAGATTTTTTTCCTGTGGTGAAATGGTCATAATGAAGGTTTCAGAATTACCATATACGTTCAGATGAACTGAAAACTGCCTCTGTCTCTGAGCAGTTGGTCTCTTCTCCCAGGCAACCAGCAGTAGGACAAGAGGGCACAATCTTAGGCTCTACCAGGGCAGGTTTAGGTTGGATATTAGGAAGAAATTATTTCAGAGAGGGTAATCAGCCATTGGAATGGGCTCCCCAGGGAGGTGGTGGATTCTCTGTCCATGGAGGTTTTTAAGATAAGACTGGATGTGGCATCTATGCCATGGTCTGGTAACCACAGTGGGGTTGCATCAAGGGTTGAACTCCATGATCTTAGAAGTCTTTTCCAACCCAGTCAATTCTATGATTCTATGATACAGCATTCTCACCCTTGACATGCAAAACATGCATATCAGTAACTTTCATCCTGGATAAGTGTCATCACAGGCTGCAAAAAGTTTATCTGTAACTATTGTTTTCAAATTTTCAGTCACTTTGATCCCAACTTGCCAAGTCTGAGTCTGAACAAGCAGTGCTGGAACCAAACCCTGGATGAGGGTGGATCCAGAGGCTTTGGCCACCAGCTCACCTCCACCTTCTTACAAGTTTCAGACCTCTCTGAAGAGTGACCTTCAGTATTGGGAGCTGCACCATGTCCACAGATCTCTAGGGGCCACAAATCTGAAGTTGTTGATGCTCCATCCCTGGAAGTGTTCACGGTCAGGTTGGACGGCACCCTGATCTGTAGGGTGGCACCCCTGCCTGGGGCAATGGGCTGGAGGGTCCCTTCCAAGCCTTTCTAGGAGTCTATATTCTTAGCAGCTACATAAACATATGCTTCACTCTTCCAAATAGTGAACTATTTTGGGAATAAAAGCAAGTTTTCCTCACATTCACTCCAAATTGTTCTTTTTTAGAAAGAGGACATCTCACACTGACTTAGAAAAGGTAAGTACAGTAGGAGAACATGGAAAGAGATGACATCGTCACCATCTGGATGGGAAGCAGCATTTGCATAATGTGGAGCAGCCCTAATGATAGGCAATTATAGAAAGGAATAGTTCCAAAGGAAAAGAAATCCATCCTTTCTTTGTCCAACCACACAGCAAAGCTCCCAGTTAAGTGTTGTATGGTGAAAAATGATGCAAGTACCTCACGGGGTTAAAGAGAATACTATTTCTCTTTTTTCATTCACTTTTCACTGCATTTTCACGTATTTCCTTTTTCTTGTTTGCATATGGAATTAATTTGTGCCACATTTATGAATAAATTATTCTAAAATTGTGAGATAAATCTAGGACTTGCAAACCAAATCTTTCAAAAGCTCCAATGAAATCACCAAATAACTTGGAAATAAAGATGACTTCAAACAAATGCAATAAAGTGGAATTGCTATCTACTCTCCAATATTCAATTCAGAGAATGAGCAGTTAAACTGATAGTGGTGCATTTGTTTATACTGAAAATACTTTATTTTGACCTCGCATTTATGGACGTGAAATGAAATCTGCTTTCTAATTATGACACCAATATGATTTTATGCACAAGAAAAAGCATAAGAAAGATTTCCAAAAAGACTAATAACTGCAAGAGGGACACCTATTGCACAGATGAGCATAACATTTGAGCACCTTCCTTGTATCCCCCACCCTCAATACAACAGAATATGCCTTTGAAGATGTTAAAAACAAACCCAGAAGTGAAGGCCCTGTTTCAGAATTAACACACTTCCTGCAGTCATGACAAGCTTACTTAGGAATATTAAGCCATGCCCTATTTTATCCTACTGCTTTTAAAGGACTTTTAAAAAACTTGATGGGAAACCAACATCACATTTCACAGACAGACAGTTTATAGTTTAAGTGCTTGAGTAAAAACCTTCTCTTATTATTCTTTGTACACACTTGAGAGCCACTTAGCTGAAATAAATCTGTACAAAACAACAGCAAATGACCAGTAAAAAGCTTAATTATTCTGCTTTATGTCTATGGTATGAAAGGGGGGTGGAAAAATAAATAAACCTACTGAAAAAGCCTGGTTTTAAACTAAGCAATGAAGGGGGGGCGGGGAAGAGGACATGATAACTGGGCATAATTCCAGGACTTAAACAGTACCTCAGGCTTTATGTCCTTTCATACAAGTCAGGTTTTTAACAAAAATTCAAAGGATTTTTGTCCGTCACAGAAGACCTTTGCTTTTACCTAACTCTAGCTGAGAATCTTTGTAACTGTACAAGGTGATCCAACATCTTAAGGTACTGATCTGAACCACTGCCATCCCCCCCTGAACTGGGGCATTGAGTGCAATTCCAGCAACCTGTCCCAGGCTTTACTGACCCCCACAACACCAGGCACTCTCCTACTGCCCTGTGCTCACTTGATTTTACCCTGAAACTGTGCAACTACATATAGAAAGGCGGGATGAATTTACACCCTACTGCTGTATTCATTACTCTTCAGCTCTGACCTCTGTATGAAGTAAGGAGGTAACTGTTTCTAGGTCAATTAACGTAAATGGAGGGTGTGAATCAGGACCCAGCAGACTTTTTATTCTGAAGCAGAAGTAGCATTTTTCTACTGAGAACAGCTGCCATAATGTTGCAGTAAACCTGCAGGGTATGAGAAAACTGTTTGTTTTAAGACATGTTTCAATATGGCTTTTTGTAATCCTTTTGCTACCTCGTGGTTCTTCTTCCCAGTGACCCCTACGGCAGGTATTGTCCCGTGTAGGAATGTCCCTGAAAGGTACCTTGAGTGCTCTCATTGGCCCCTCTTTGACCCCTTCCTATTGGTTTTTAACATCTTTCTGTTACCTGTTATTGGTTACCCCTGTGAACTCTAACCCTATAAATGTACCTCCCCAGCAATAAACGCTCTCTTGCCTCCTTTCCGCGCCCGGGGTGCTGTGTCTGTGCCTGCCATGGGACCGCGTGGCAGGAGGGGAGGGGGAGCAGCTTTCCCCTCCAGGCTTGGGGCCGAAAGGAACCCCTGAGTTTGGAGTGTTCCCCCTCTCCATCCACTCAGCCGGTGGAAATGGGTTCCTCAAACGGAAACAGAACTAGAACTGGGTCGCCCCAACGCTAAGCGGGGGTAAGAGACCCGACACCATAAGTTTAGTTTGATCATACTAAATAGAAATATCAGAGAGAAAAAGCAGGTGCTATAGATAGAACAACAGTAGTAACGAATGAGGAGAGGATAAGTAGTTCACTGCCTTGTCTTTCTGAGGTGAACTTTAGGCCTAAAAGTTTGTCTGTGGACATAAACATCTGTTTTAGGGTAGAAACTTTGACATTGAAAATTCTGAAAAAATGTCATATACAATAAGCAATATGCAATATGTAAAAGAAACACAGGTGTTAATTTTGCCTGTTAAATTCATAATCCAGCACTCCATGTTCTATCTAGTGTTGCCTGAATTTTATGATAAGGTTTGCTATAGGTAAGGTGCAGTCCGATATTTAACACATTTACAACAAAGATTAATAGATTAGCAACCAGACAGTTTTGTACACATCCCTGTCATGGGTTTACTTGTTCTAAAACTAAACACGAATTTTTCCCTTTCCCCCCTTGCCTCACAGTGTGTGTGGGGGGGTGGGGTGATGTTTGAATGAGCAGTTTGGTTTTGCCTTGGGTAGTTGTGGACACACAAAAGAAGTGACCAACAGTTTGACATTCCAAGCTAATAGCCTTGGGAGAGGGAAGAGGACACTCAGTTTTTGGTGGCTGCAGGGACAGGGTAGGGTGTGTGTGGCAGAGCTGGGAGCCTGCTTGGTTCTCAGGCTGGCTGCCTAGTTTGCCGGCACGTTTTTTTCCTGCCCCACCCCCCTCCTCCCCCCAGCCTGCGTGGATTTTGCTTAGATTTCATCGGAGAGGAACTATTTTTGCTTTTGGGAAGAAAGGGAGAGCCACCTTTGTTTTCCCTTCCCCGGCTCCTGTGTTTTTGGCAGCAGTTTTGGTGCCTCTTTGCAAAGGAAAGGGGGAATCACATGGCCAGCAGCGGACATCGCGAGTTTCCTTTGGGAAAAACCCTTTCTTTCTTCTTCTTCTCCCCCTCCCGGCACCGTCGCCCCCCCCTCACCCACCAAGCACAGCCGGGGGGGTCCTCCACGTGGTGACCGGCAGAGCCCAACAGCGCCCCCTGCTGACTGACCCCGAGCACAGCAGGCTCTGCACCTCCAGCGATCCAACAGCGCTCCCTGCCGACTGTGGTTAGAATTGCACCAAAAAGCACAAACTGAACTGTTCATTTTTCATTGAAAGGGATTTTTGGGTATAAGGCTATTGTTCGGTTGGGGATTTGTTTTGTGTCCTTTTGTTGTTCTGCCAATACACATATATCCTTTAGTAAAGGGTTGTTATTTCCTTTTTCTCCACGTTTTTTCTCAATTGAAGCCTCTTAATTTCGGATTTACAATTGCTTAGAGGGAGGAGTTTTGTTCTTCCTTATAACTCATCCCCCTTAGCAAAACACTTCTGTCTCATTAAACTGAGACAATCCCCAAGGACAATAAGGATTATAAGAGAAGTCTAAATTAACGTCTTTGGACCAGCCTAAACCTGCAGGAAGGGGGAATCACTCAAGAAAGGGTTGAGACAATGCTCATCACCCAAAATCAGTCCCACTTGTTTCAGGTCACTCCCTGGTCCCAGCTGCCCAAGTATGAAACATTTTCCCTTAAACAAGTGTGTGATGTTATAGACTAGTGGTGCTCAAGCTCTCATAAAACTGAAAAGATTTTACTTGCTCTATCACATTGGTTAAAACACTACCCTTACTGAGCTCTAAAAAAACCCCAACCAAACAAATCATACAGGCCAAAGTCATGAGTGTGCTGTAAATTCACCCTCTGACTCCCTTTGCAGAGATGCTTCTATATTATTCAGCTTTCCAGTGATGCCTTTTATCTAGTGTTCAGAGTATCTAAAAATTAAGAATGAAACTGAGCAAGTAAGTACAAGGTATGTTACAGTTTAAAATATTAAAACAACTAAGGTCAGACTCTGCTAGGTAAGTAAAAACATTTACAAAATAACCCATAAGTACAGCAACAGGTTAAAACCCAAACAAAACAGAAAATACACATAATACACACACAAACAGGTTTATACTGTGGGCTCCTGTTTCTCCAGTGATCAAATTCTTTGAGAGAGATTTTTCTTTCAACAGCAGGGTACCTGAATTAGAGACTGGCAGTATCTGGTCCTTTTTATGTATCTATCCATAAACAAAGCTTTGTTATAGCCACCATCAATCCTGTCCAATGCCTCCTATGCAATTTACTTCGTGTATTTATTACAACAAAACCTCATTATAACAAATTGAAACTATACAGCACGTCCCTGGAAGTATTCCCTACAGAAAGCTATAAAGTCTTAGCTCTGCTTTAACTTCCCAGCTCCCTTCCAGAATAAACATGGGCTACACGTACTAAGCCTCATATTCAGAAATACAATTTATAAGGAATGTCATCTGTCAGTTTGCCTTCAGCTGCCAACATCTCACACACTCTAAGCTAATTTATGTTCAGTCACGTAGGACAAAAGAACATGTCTAACTCAAATACTTACACTTAACGGGTAATTGAGAACTGATCCACTAAATGAGCACTTCTAATTACACAGTCCTAGGTGGGGAGGGAGCTCTGTCTCTAGAGCTCTAATTTCCTGTATGCCACACATGTCTTTCATGAATTAAAGCAGTGAATGTGCATAATTATAAAATTCTTTTTGCAAATTAATATAGTTAAGGCTGAAAATCCAGTAATCAGACCATAGCAGTATCTGGCGATCTGGCATTATGACAGCATTTACAGTAGCTAAACACACTGCACTCAGAGTTTTTGGCAAAGTAACTCTGAGCTGATAAAAGAAATGATGCCAAGAAGACCAGGAGAGGAAGTGGGGTCTTCCTTAGTTTTCGTTTCCTTCCCCCCCCCCGGAAATTAACGCAAACATATCTGCCCCTCATTTGAAAGATGTTGAATTTGAAATAGACAAGTTTTACTTTGTATCAGCGTGGTAACACATGTGTTTAATTACTAGCTGTCCTCATTTTTTACGAGGTATTTTGAAAAGTCACATCACTTTTATTGGCAGAGAGGAGAGATCATGCATAGAAAAAGGTGGAAACCAGAGTATAATGAACATAGAACTGAATTTGAACAATACCAATAACTTTGTTCTTTTGCATTTTAAAGGGAAGGAAACTTTTTCCAGTACTGGTGCCTGATGATCATCCAAAATTCTGCTCTTAGCTCAAAAGGAGGCAAGTCACTGCATCTCCTTTCCTCTGGCATCATCTGACTTTTAGGACAAATCCGCTTGTTTGGCACATAATCACATTTTTAATCTAAACCCACCTTATCTAGACCCCTAAGATTTTGTTTTGCATGCATTTTTCAGGGGAAGCTGCTTTACTTCATTGAGATAATGCATTGCTGAATTACAAGCTCTATGCAGCTGTCACTCTTTGCCAAACATTCAGAAACATAAATGAACTCTGACAAGTCATTTATCTGGTAATTCAGTGTCAAAGAGTAATAATATCACTGGGCTTTGTGCATTATCAGTGTTAAAGCAGAACTGGAGTTAAAATGCAAATTGAAAACACCTTTTGTATATCAGAATAAAAAGTAGTATAGTTGGTGCCCACCCTGTTAATCCTTTAGATTCTCAACTAGGTAAGAATAAAAATGTGTGGATAAACCCAAATGTTACACTCATTAAACCAGGAATTAAATGCTTAGTGAATACAGTGACACCTTTGGCTACTGCACTGGCTTTGGGTGTTTAAGAAGCAATACCTGCAATTTGTCACACTGCCTCAAATCCCCAGTGAGCTCACATTCCCATCACAGGAGCAGAGACTGTAACAGAACAAAGTACAGTGCACAGGAGAATGGAAATTCCAAACACATCTACTAAACTTTCTAATTTCCTAAGAAAGGGCCACCCTGCAATAAGATGCCACAATCGTTTCCTCGCTCAGTCCTTGCTCAGACACTTGGTCAGAAAGCACATTGTCAGATGTGGGAAAGCAGTGGCTTTTCTTCCGAGTGTCCATTCAGCCTAAGAGTTTGCTTCTTATTTTCTCTCTTTTTGTTATAAATAAACACCAAAACATGGTGGTTTGGGATATCAAAGTCCAAATCCTGGCCCTGCACAGGACCACACCAAAAATCACATCCTTTTTCCTGAGTGTCCAAATGATTCTTGAGCTCTGGCAGCCTTTGGGCTGTGCCCACTGCCCTGGGGAGCCTGTTCCGTGTCCAACCACCCTTTGGGGGAAGAACTTTTTCCTAATATCCAGCCTAAACCTGCCCTGACACAGCTCCAGGCCATTCCCTGGGTCCTGTCCCTGGTCCCCCCAGGGCAGAGATCTGCACCTGCCCCTCCTCTGCCCTTCCCCAGGAAGTTGTGACTGCACTGAGGTCTCCCCTCAGCCTCTTTTCCAGCTGAACACACCAAGTGCCCTCAAGTGTCCTCACACGGCTTCCCCTCGAGGCCCTTCCCCATCCTCATGGCCCCCTTTGGACACTCTCATATCTTTACATCCTTCATATATTCTGGCACTCAAAACTGCACAAAATGCTAAAACTCAGCTGGAAAAGGGTCAGTACTGATTCTATTGGGGCTAAACCAGACAGTCTAAAACCTTAAACAAAAGAAAAAAATAGGACAGTAATATGAGGTATTTTTCCTGTGACTAAGGTTTTTTTAATATTAAGCACAAAGCTGAATGAGAGGTCATGTAACAGAACAAGAATCTTGCTCCATGGAAGCATGAGATAGAAAGGATTAAAAAACAAAAAACCCCCAAGCTTTAAGCTATTAGGTTTATGTTCTACAGATTAGTCATCTAGTCTGCAGGCAAGACAAAGTCTCTCCTTGACCCATCCTAATTCTTCTATTATGTGTTAGATATTAAAATAATCAAGATTTATGCTTTTTTCTTTTTAACCAGAATCCTGCACAGATGTTTTGCCTTATAATCCCTTGAAGAACTTCTGCATGGTAAATCTGGCAATCACTGCTAAGGTCAACATTGACATGGATTATCCTGAGAAGGTGGAGAGAATCTTATAAAAAGAGAGCATGGAAACAAAATGTCAAAGGTTCAGCCCTTTACTTTCTGCGTGGTTTTTATCAACCCATAAATTTTGCTAATACGTAAGAAGAGTTTGCATAGACAAAAGAGATCTCCTTGACATGGGGATTAATATTAAAATTTATTACTAGGCAATAAGAACTAAGGGAATACTTACATACACAACAACTCTAACTAGTTTTCCTATAATAACAAACTTACATATTTACAAATACCACCCCTCCTTCTTTTCCTCAAAAGCAGTCCAGAGGAAGAAGGAGAAGGAAAAGTCTTTAAGGTAACAGTTCCAAACCACTGCAGCTCAAAGATCTCTCTCTCTCTCTATCGGAATGCAGGGAGTTGCCTCCCACTTCCAGCCACTTGTCTGTGGCTTCTGAGGTTTTACCATGGGCTTCGAGGGAACACTCGTATCACCATGGTGTCACTACAAAGTCCAGGGCTCCGTGGAGGTTCCTTCTACAAGGAGTTTCGAGGGGTTGCCTAAGAGTCACCACCACTCCCTGAGTCACAGGGGTTCTGGGGTTTTTTTGGCTCAGTCCATACCCAAGAACACTCTCCAGTGCTATGCTTCTGCTGCTCCAAGTAGCCTCCTCTTTTCCTTTCTGGAATTCTTCTGACTCTCTGCTTTTGGCCAGACGCCCAATCTTGGCTCTCGGCCGTGGCTGGCCACTCTAATCTCACCCCCGCGCCCCCACTTGCAGTGAAAGGGGTCATCCTGCCATCACACCCAGTCCAGTGTTGCACCAAGCCCCGCAGTATCGGGGGCTTAGTGTTAGGCTCAGCTTTAGACAAAGTCCCACGGTCATGAGGGGCTCGCCCCCTCAAAGGAGAGTTCACCAGCTTCTCCACTGTTCCGTGGCTGCAACTCTTCTGCAGCTTGCTACATACAGCTTCCAATGATTCAGTTTTGGCCTCAAGCCATCTCTGCCCTCCCCGGGCCATCCAGGCCTCCGGCAGCGGGGGCCTACATGAAAGTTTCTTCACTCTGAATAATCTTCCACAGGTGGCAGGGTTTCAGTTTTTAAGTCTTTTCCCCTGCTGGAGGGGGCCTCTCTCTCCTCCCCCCTCCTACTGCACTGACCTTGGAGGCTCCATTGCTATTTCTTGTTCTCCACCACTCTCCTCCAGGATGGAATTTTCTTCTGTGCCACACACCTTCTTTTCTGGTTTGTTAAGTATGTCATTCGTAGAGACGTCACAAAAGTCTTTGATTGGCTACTTAGCCGGAGTTTGACTTGGAGGTAACCCTCTTCTACTTCAATACTGAGGGGGGATGGGCTAAACCATGACACAAAATTATTCATTTTAGAAGGGAGAGATATCAGAAGGGGATAGTACATGAAATAACATGTAGAGGATGTAAATCAAAGGAGTATTTTTCTCTTCCTATCTTGACACCAAAAAAATCTGCTCTCCCTCCTGATGATACTGATACCTTAAGCCCTAATAGTTTTTTAGTTTTCTAATTTTTGTAAGCTTTATAAGTTTTA
>VXAY01000396.1:121848-140483 GCA_013399855.1 Oxyruncus cristatus | reverse complement strand
TTGTTTGGGGTTTTTTTTCCTTTCCAGATTTGACACACAGAAAAGGACCAAATATAATACCAGCAGTTGTTAACTTTCTGCAGTGTCCTGAGACCTCTCAGGTCTTTAAGCTGGAGTTCAGAGCTTTCGTCATTTTGCTGTACACAGGCCAATGTTTGCAAGAATACCACAGGGTTTAATTTCTACCTAAAATAAGATGCAACTGCACCTTTTATCTGGACTCTTTTCTTTCACTGTCTGTAACCATTAATTCTAATCAGTTAGCCACAATTTTTAGGGCAACAGTGGAGATACCATCCAGCTGGCTATTGCTTTCTTTTCTAGCAGACAAAACGAGTCTCACACTCTCCAATCTCTTCTGTGTTTCAAGGTTTGAGTTCCAATCCAATTTCATTGACTGCAAGAATGATTGAGCTAAGTTTTGGAAATCCTTGTTTGTACTTCAGCAATGCTTTGCATGAGTTTCTTGCCGTACAAAACTCTAGCTGCAGGGTAAATAACAGGCTTGACAACACTAATGAAACAAAAAGATGCTTGTCTGGTTGTTTAGATGAGCATATGTAAAAGGTCAGAAACAACAACAGTCTACACCTGTGGCAACAGACTACAGAGCAGATGGGTACCCCAGTTGCAGTATTAGAGTTAAGGGTACATGTTACTGTAAAGGTCTGAGATCTGGAGACAAAGGTCCCTTTTGGACTTTGGCAGGTTCCTCCGTTTCTCATACTGCTGATGATAGAACCATCTGTTGCAACATGACATAGCTGAAGCAAACACATAGTTTGCACCAATGTATGTAGAAGCTACATACCATAATTTAGAGATACTGGCTTCTTGTTAGATAGACTCTGTCGAATTTTTCCAAAGTGAACAGAAGGGAAAAATAACACTCCTTTAGGGTTACACCGAAGAGGGAGGTGTAGTACATCAGCAGCTGCCCAAAGCAAGGAGTAATGCTAGTGTTCCTACAGACACTTATCAAATTTAGTCCTGCTAAATTAAACTACCTCATCATATACCCACTCCTCTAAGTGGCTTGTACAAGTGTCTCAGTAATGAGACTGGAGACCTTGGCACCGAGTAGAAAACTCATGGTTCTCTGGGATATGGGCATCACCTTATCGGAAGTTTGTTGTTATAGCTTTCTCTTTTTAACTCAAGCTATAAACACGATAATCATTAACTTTACTCAGAAGACACTGACAGTCTCGTTTGTACATTGTGTGTTTGAGCAAGTCCAAGATGCTAATCGGTATTTTCAGGTCTGTAACCAGAACCGGTTACTACTAGTGAGTACAAAGAAGAAGAGCAGAGGAAAAAAAGGATTTTTTTTTCCTGCTTATGAAACACGTATTACCAACAACTTCAGTTATTCTTTTTCATTATTTCAAAAGAATGGAATAAAGCTAAAGAGGACCTTTTGCCTTTCTCTCTTTCCCACTCTCTCTGTATTTCTTATAGGCTTTTAATCCAACAGTTTCACTTGCAGCCTCCATTTCTGTGTTAAATTGGGCAGCAGCTTGTGAAATCATGACATGAGACAGCTTCCTCAGAATTTTCTGTTATCCATCATCAGCTGGCTAGAGAGTGGGTTACAAAATATAACAAGGCAACTCTAATCCTCAGACCAAAGGGAGTGAAGGAAACTGGAGCTCCTTGCTCAGGATGGGAGGAGAATTTGCTTCGGGTGTTGTAACTGAAAGGTACAGCCCCACTCCCCAGCTGGTGAGAGGATCTGCTCTGAACCATTGCTTGGCAGCATGCTTATCTGCCACTGGGGTGCTAGTGTTGGCATCACAGTTAATTGGGTGGGGCTCAGGAAAACAGGCAAAAGATATATGTTTATGCATTTGCATGCACTTTTAACTTTGCCTTGAAGTGTAACTGTGACTTCAGCTATGCCTTGAGAGACACTTATATTTAGAAGGCATAAATCCAGTTCTGGAGTCCCGTAATTTGAAATAAAATTAACACAAAGGAGGTAACTCCCCAGATCTTTTGTCTTTAGTGCCAAATAATGCTTGTAACTGAATACAGAAGCAGAACATGGTACACAAGAGATTCACTGAGGCTGCTATGCCTAAGCCATGTTCAAGGTGGTTGCTTGGGTTTTCTTCCCAAAGATGCCCACAGGCCATTCAGAAGATCAGTGCAGCTGAAAGCTGAGGCTGCCAGTGGAGAAGAGGGAGGAGTAGGGAGCTCAAGCTGAGAGGCACTTGTTCTCTCTTTCTGTTTGTAGGAGTGCTGACAGTATTGCTTATGAATAGCAGCTCAGCCTTGGGCCAATCTAGAAAAAAGATAAATGAAATATAACTTAGTCATATGTGAACATGAACTTGACTTCAGAAGTGACCTGGAATAGGAGGTATGGAAATAAAATAGAAAGAGCAGAAGGGACATGGTGTCAGAGGCAGGAAGATGAATTTAGCTGTTTTCTTCCACTGCCTAGGAGGAGAGATATCCATAACTTATCTTTCCTAGTGTATCTGCTATACTTGAAGTGAGTCAGGCTCCAACTCATTTATCTGATGCATTTGGAGTAAAGTCATGAAAACATAAAATACAGGTTTACCCAGTCCACACAGTTTCCTATCCTACAACAAACTGTAGAGAAGGATAGGGGAACAAAGCAATAATCCCAAGTGAAGCTCCAGCTGCTGGGTTGTTGGTGGAGCACCTAATGTGAGCTTGACTGATCTATGAGGCACTCAGTTAGGTGCCTCACCCGCCAATCTACATTGATCACAGGTTGCCCCATCTCTGTGGTCTTTACAAGCAACCCAGTTAGCTCCAGGTTTTGTAGTTGCTCTAGACCTTTCCAGTGCTCTGGGTTCCTTTATCACTGGGGCCTCAGGATGCTGTTGAGGCAGTCCCTGAACTGTCTGGCCCCTGCAGGTTGCTCACATTTACTTGAGCCCAAGGTCCTAGCTTTGTAAGGGTCACCTGCTGGGCTTCATGCACTGCTCTATTTTTGGCTTTAATCATGTTCTAATTCATACAGTGAATAGGTTTCTCTGAGAGGGTTAGTAAGTAAGCAGGGAATCAGGGCCTTTCTCACAATATATTCAAGGGGTAGAGTTAAGGTTGTGTGATCATTTCACAACTTGGAGTCCCTGGTGCTGGAAATATTTTTTTATCATGACCACATTATTCATTGCTGCTGGGTCCCTTCCCTTATTTCACTGTATGAGGCACCACAGGGTCCATTGTCTCTAATACTAAGAAAGGCAGAAAAAGGAGACTTCATCATAATATTTTTCCCTCTCTTTTTCTGAACTGCTTTTCCAAAACTGTGATTGTAAGAATGGAATTTGGTTTTTGTGGCATTCCAACAGCAAGCAAAAGCAGAGTGAAGAAGGCATGGAAAAACTCGGCTCCAGCACAACCATCTTTGGCTGTTCAGTGTTTTGCTCAGTATGGCTTCCACAGCATCTGAAGAGTCAACAGGAATGAGAAAATCCCTGCACAAGAGCTAATTATCCTACATATGACTTTTGACTGAACTTGTCTGACTAATGTGCTTTAAAGCAAAACCCCGTGCTTACCAAATCCAACTTGGAATAGTTTCTTTGGCCTGTAGTTCCCTGGCATTCAAACACTGCTGTTTAAATATCGCACCAAAGAACTGGAGTAATTCTAACTTGCATTAGTTACAGGCTTTCCAATGACAACACTGTTTTGCATTGATTATTTTTCTGAAAGACTGTCTCTCTAGGATGTATTGAGGCCAAATGCTTTAATGGATTCAATCAACACAGCATCACCGAGCCTAGCGATGCAGAGTTAGTTTGCCTCAGCTGACAAACTGGCACATTTGTATTCCTGCCTACTTTTTATGGGATTAAAGCAAATGTAGCTGCTCAGGTTATGGCTGAATGTCTGTAGGTGCCAAGCCATTCAATCATGCCAGCCTAGGTCCTAAGCAGTAATCGGGTAGTTTCAGATCTGTTGTGCACAGTGGTCAAGGTCAGAAGGCAAGGGATAAAACAAGTGAGAGAATAGAATATAATAACCAGTTCTTCAGCAACTTCAAGTATGAGCTTTTGCCATTAGAAACACAGATTCCTTTCAAAAGCTTCACCGGTAGCTTTCTAAGCCAAGATTTGCATTCTGTTGGATATGTGACTAGTCTAAAAATTCAGCTGTGTTTAGTCAGGGTTACAGGTCTATATTATGAATGGTGTAATCAGTAAGAGCCAGGTCTTTGGCTTCAAATGAAGAAAACGTCGGTCTTCCACCAAGCATTTTACAACATAGACTATGTTGTTTTTACAATATACAACTGTGGTTTTTGAGTTTCTACTTTTCTTTTTATCCTCCAGTAACTGTTTAAAGAGTTACAGCTCCCAGTTACCCTTTCTCCTTTGGTGCCAGAAGAGCCAACACAATAGAGCATTTGCCCACCGCTTTGGCAAGTCCTCTGCAAAGCCCAGTTAAGACACTGATGAAAAAGGGTTTCTCCATAGGACACAGAGCAGCAGCAGCACACAGAAATCTGGTAATTCAGCAGTGGCCTAAATTTCTTTTCTGTCAAATAATTTCAAAATTATTTGGTGTATATACTATTGCAGTACCTCAATATCTCCGTGATTAGTTCTGGGTACGTCTCTGAGGCCAATTTTGTCTCTTCTCTGAGTGGCCCAAAGCTGATCTCTCTTGTTCCCATTCCTCTCCATGGATTATGATAGTTTTGGAGAAATTACTACAGTAAAGGATTCAAATGACACCACTATTCCCTGCACCAGACTGAAGAGGTGTAGCTGAAATTAGCCAGCATTTGTCTGTACTGGCTTTGGTCTGGTATCTCGCACCAAGTGGCAGAGCAGTACTTTACACCTCCATGACTTCAGAATGCAGCACTTGAGAGGGTATTCTAAGCTGCTTTCTAACAACTGCAGGGAAATCCAGTGAACAGTAATAGTGATGGAGAAATGAAGAGCTGGAAGAAAAATGAAGACAGAAAGAGGAAGAGAGAAAGACAAACAGAAAGGGAGAGAAAGACAAACAGAAAGGGAGAGAAAGACAAACAGAAAGGGAGAGAAAGAGCTTGTACAGACTACAGTGTAATGGTTTTATTCATGCAATATATTGGCCTTTCTTCTTCTCTCAGGGTATAGCCCATGCACCCAACCCAATTTGTCTCCAGTTTGTCCATTCCTTATGATATTTTCTGAAGGCAGCCCTTGAAGGAAGATTGTAATTGTCTTCACAGCTGTAGAATAGGGTTAAATCAGCAGATATCTCCTCCTTTCTTCAGGAGCACCTGCTTGTAGGAGTTATACTCTACTTCACCAGAGTATTTGAAAGGGTTGGGAAAGCCAACAAAATGAGGAGACAGGGCCTGTTCACAGGTATTAGGGCACGTTTCGTTGCATGAGATTAGCACATTGTGCTGAGATCATGGGTAAGATCAAGCGAGGCAGTGACGAGGCAGGCACCAGCACCAAAAGTGCAGGGATGGAGTGAAAACTGTTGAGTTCAAACCTAAGCCCATGTGAAAGGAAATGAAAGGGGAGGAAAGAATCTGAGGAAGAACAAAAAAAATAAATAAGACGACCACGTTCTGCTGAAGCGAAAGGGGCGTTGATACTTCCCATTGTCTAAACAGAGTCTGAAAAGCTAAGAGTTTTCCCTCCTTTTCCACAAGATCTCCTTTCCTGTGGAGACAGGGCAGACAATTAGGAATGAGGATATGACCATGGAAATTCAGAGTCTCTGAGAAGGAACATGATACAGAGAGCACAAGGTGCTTTGCGAAGGGATAGCTTCTTCCTGAGTCCTAATGATCTGATAGGAGAGACTGCACTTTGTGATGATGGGACCCTGAATAAATGAGTTAAATCAAATCTGGCAGCATCGGCCTAGAGGAGAGCAAATGTAGTACATACTGTTTTAGGAAATATGTGGCACGATGGAAAACTAGTCCTTTTACTCTGATCTCAGCAATACGCAAGTTCTAAGACAAGAATAGTTGCACATATGGAAGTTAGTAACAAAATAGAGTTAGAAATGCATGAAACATGCAGGACTAGAAGAATAACTTTCATTGTTGACTGTGTTACTAAACAAGAGAAATAAGAGTGATTTATTTTACCTCAACTTTAGTAAAACACGTCACATGGTCTTACACAAGAAATTATCAGTTTATGTGAAAAGACATGGGAACCAGTGGAAAATCAGTAAGACAACCAAAGGAGCACCTGACTGGCTAAGGGTTGCTGAGAGTACTTCAATGATTAATCTTGAGCTAAAATTGTTTAGGAATTTAATTAATGATAGAAATAATGACTTGGCAGAAACCATGGAAATGTGCTAACGACATTTGTTATCAACATAGCAGAAGGGGGTATGGTGGTGAGCCAGAATACGTAACATGAAAACCAGTATTACTTCGGATTTGAAATAATGGAAATAGAATAACAGTGATTAGTGCAAATTTTAAGATCATGCATTTACTACTAAGTAACAGGGATTTTGCAATAAAAATTAAACTTGGTAGTTGAAAGTAACAGGGATATAAAATATATATGGGCATGATACAACAATGAGTAAGTCAAGTGTGGTTATATTATGTGTCAAAAGAGACATTTCCGCTAAATAAAAAGGGACTGATGTTAATGCCTCAAATACCAGTGAAATACTTGAAATAAAATACGCCTTTCTGGGCACCTCTGTTTCAGGAAGAACAATTTAAATAAGAACAGAGGCCACGAAGGCCTGCCTTGGAGCACATTTAAGGGAAGAGAGAACAGATCTTGTGGGAGAAAGCTAGAGTCTCTCAACAGCACTTAGTCTAACAAAACAGTCTGAGAGGTGGTCTGCTTGCAGCTTGAGCAACCACATGGGCTGTCACTTAAGAAGGAAAAAGTAGATTTAACATATGATGTCATAACAGCTTAATAATGTTCTTATCAGAAGAACACAAGTGTCTAAAATAGCTAGTAACAGGACTGGGCTGGGAACTGGAAGAGTTTTCCTTAAATTCAGAGGGATGTGGTGCTGTAATGGGCTGCTGGCTGGAGCCGGAGGATAGGACCATACTGGCTTTTGGGGGAAGCTTGCTCAGATCAAGAGAAGGATGAACTGAAGTGCACATCAAGGCAATCAATTCTGAGGAATGATTTCTGTATATTCCTAGATTTTTTTGTTCCTCCAGCTGATGATAACTGTTCACCTGCACACACAGGGAGCAACCATGGTGAAGAATTATTTCTTAGACAATCTCAATCTTTTTAGTTCTTCCTGTGTGGCCTTGAACAGCTCTCTGTTTAGGGCATGTGGTGGAACACCACAATCTAACCCAGGGTCTGTAAATGGTTTGCAAGAGATTCCAAGAGAAATTTCTGTGTTTAAAATCTGAAATGTGTTTCAAATTTTGGATGGGCACAGAGGTCATGTGACGACCATTCTGCTTCCCAGTTGGAAGAAAGTACCTCCTAGACCCGAATTTCTTTGCAAATACTTGTATTTGGGGCTCCACCATTCCTATTCCAAGAATATTCTGACTTACATTCTTCAGATTTGCTGTGTCTGCAAGTATTCCTGCTAACAAGTTCACTCTCTACAGTCAAACCAGAAAGATGTGAATGCATCATGAAATAAAAACATTTTTTGTTCAAACGAATAGTCCTAGTAAAAATTTAAAGGAATACACATAGGTCCTGTAGGAACACAGGAAACCAAGTGCTGGACAATCAGGAAGAGCAAGAAGAGGAACAGAGAGAGAGAAATCATAAGAAAGCCTGAGGCATGTCTGAGGCAGGCTTTAAAAACAACAGCAAATTTGAATTGAATAGGGAACCAGGGAGGCAGCCTGAGGATAATGTGAACCTTGATCCCTGACGATTGCAGAGGAGGGCATCTTGAGCATCTGGGCAAGGCCACACACACAAAAATCCAACAGTTGAACTTTGAGGAACTGAGACATTTCCAAGGTAGAAGTCCAGGCTGTGGAAGGATGAGGTCCACATCTGATAAGAAATAAGGGCAGAAGATATGGAAAAAGAAGGATTAAGAATGAGGAAATATGGCAGTATAGCAGTCAGGACAAGGTAAACCACAAGTGGGAGTTGAGTGAGACAGGGAAGAGCAGAACTATTTAAAATTTCAAAGTCATACCGGAAAGCTGGCAAGATTTGTGTGGTTTCAGATTGAAAGCACGTAACACCACTTGTACAGGACATGCATCATTGCAGGACTGAAGCAGAAAGCTTTTCAACTTTAAACTGAGTTTTGAGTTTTTGATCTAACTGTACACCAAGGAAATAGTTCTGTGACTGTGGATGGGATGCTAGTTTCATTGAGAAAGTTTCTCCTGCCTGTGAATGATGTGAGACAGTGGAAAATTATGCTTTTTCTTTTCTCCAAGCATTTTTCTGGATGAGATTCCCTTTAACACAGTCCCTTTTTACATGAAAGCTTACTTCTGTCCCTTCCAGCTGTGCAACACTCAAGGCTCTGCACATATCTGTGGCAGGAGTTGGGAAACTGAGGTGATCACTCAGATTGATTTAACTTTTGTGCAAATCATGAGTGCAGGTTGCACTTTACTCCTCCTCGACTCTCCTGCATTGAGCCACCAGTACCTAGTTTGTCTGACCAGCCTTTTTTGCACAGTGAGGGGGATCTTTAGAGGATCTGAAGAAATCCAGGGGAGGAAAGCAAATGATGATTAGAGACTTCTGAAAGGGGCAGTGAGGAATTAGGGACTATACTCTTTGAAAATTTGCGTGACACTCCTTAACGGTCCTTGCCTCATTTTCCACTTGGTTGCTTTATGACTGAACTGTAAACTAAAAATGACATGGGCTCATTAATTTGGCAGCAACTGGCAAGATGTGGCCATTTAGCATATCCACAAAGCTATTGTTTAAGGCTGGGTCAAGTCAAAGGGCAAGCTAAATATGACCGAACCTCTGAAAGACTGAGTCTAGGAGTCCTAGAGCCTAAACCTTCTCCCTAACCTTTGCTTGCCTTCAACAGTGTGATCAGCTTGGGTTTTCAGGGGAAGGCTTTACATAAAGCTGTCAAGTTACTAGCAATATTATGTCAGTTTGATTTTTTTTTAAAGCAGGCTCAATTATATCATCCTCTTTTCACATCTGACAAGTGGTGCAAAAAGTGTTTGCAATAGCGGCTTCAAGGGAATGAAAATGCTTTGGTTGTGGGTAACTGCTGCTCGTCCAGAGCATGAAGGGAATCTAAGCCCAAACACTTCAAAATGTCAGATAACACTGAATGACTGAAAACTTTTTAGGACATCGGTCTAACTGCATTTATTTGGTTTACAGAGTAGGTGATTAATCCCTATATTATCAAGGAATTGAAGTGCAGGGCAAATAGGCAGTTCTCATTTGCACAGCCTGAAGTAGCCCTTTTGAATTCAGTATTAAAAAGCCACTGCAAACTGCAGGCTGAGTATTTATACCCATCTCTTCTTCAGGAGAGAGAAGAGTAAGAATGAAAACAAATGAAAGTACAAAAGCAGTTTCTCTCCTTACTTTCTCCCATTCCTCTGCACTACTGCCCTTTCTCTGGTGGAAGAATTTTTCTTTGTATCTGCGGTGTGAAGGTTTGCTCTCACTTTCCCTTGAGCTGACCATGACATCCCAGCCCACACTCTTCCTAGCCAAAAGCTGCCATTTATTCAGAGACCTTGGAAGGCAGCCTTTCCCCAGCTGGTCCATTCCTGTTTGGGACATCTACATCTGAAAATAATACCTCTGCTATTTATGCACGTGGTCCTGTCATGACCTCGTCTACAAGGATAGATTAACCGAATTTCTCCAGTGTTTTCTTTACTTCCTGATGGCCACTATTGACTTTGCTGTGTGATGAAGGCTTTCCCTTCGAAGGAGCGAAATATGCATCAGTGCAGGAAACATGGGACACCTGAATTTTGGGGTGGTTTGCTATTCTGAGGCTTTCAAATGTGATTTCTTCCCTTTCAAAATGAAGTCACACTAGAGTATAAGGGGCAAATAACTTAGACTGGCATTTCCTCCTTCGTAAGCAATCATCTTAATGAATTTCACAGAAGGCAAATCACAGTTCTCAGGTGTCAAATTTTAAGTTTACTTTGTAAGCAAAAAAAAAGGAAAACAATTTTAAATGTAAATGTTGCAGACTGGCTTGGTCATGAAAAAAATATCTCAGCCTGGGTTCTCATTTTTGTATTTAAACTTAAAAGAGTGTACTAGTAATAAAATGGCCTTTTTTTTTGTCAGCGTCATATTCCACTAAGTTTAACAAGTAAATGTTTTTCCATGCTGATTGGTCAAATCATCTTGAGAAAAAGCTCTTACTCTTTTAAGTACTGCATAATTCAAAATCTTTTTTTTCCTCTTCTGTGTTTGCAGTTATATTCCCCTATATATTTCTACATTTTTGTTGGTTTTTTGTTTTGGTTAGAAGTTCACACAGGGTTGATTAATTTTAGCAAGTTTCCAAAAATGAACTGGGCTTTTATGCCTCAAGGAAAATTTTTTTTTTTTGACATTTAACAGCAAAGAAAACTATTTCCTCTCCCATTCAAAGCTAGCCATATTTAATTGGCCTAGAAGTCTGCTGTAGTTTGGAAAATGTTTGTGATAATCCATCTGTTTTTTCATCCAGTCATTTCTGGGGACCAGTATTTACCCTCTTTTTGGGGTTGCACATACAATGATGTTGTTATGAGAAGGTATTCTCCTAGAATAATGCT
This sequence comes from Oxyruncus cristatus, assembly GCA_013399855.1. Lineage (NCBI taxonomy): Eukaryota > Metazoa > Chordata > Aves > Passeriformes > Cotingidae > Oxyruncus > Oxyruncus cristatus. Next base: position 129,781 of record VXAY01000396.1, on the reverse strand, counting down.
TTGTTACACAGGCAAAAACGATGTTGCATTTAGTGATGGTTTCGTAAGATCTCAAGTTTATTTTAACTGCTTGGATGCCTCAGCTGCATGAATAATACACACAACATAGAGGCATAAAGTCACACAGCTGTGTTTTGGGGACCATTTGAAATACTTAATGGGTATATATTTGTTTGCTTCAACAGACTCAAATGAATAGTTTTATATCTTTTGACCTTTGCTTGAAATGAAATATTTTAATGCAAGAAACTCTAAATTCGTAGGCTACCATTGGATCTCCCCCTGAAGATCATTAAGAGACTTTAGACTTTAGGGTGACAAGCAATATATTTTGTAAAACAACAGGGATTTAAGATGCAGACACGTACAGATGTTGCGTTTTCCATGCATTTTTGTGGTCAGATAGCAATGTTTGAAGATGTATGTGTGAGGTCATTTGAATTCACTTGGAGATGGGAGCTTCATAGGCACAGAGACCATCTGGCGATCAGATGTGGACCGCAGGTAGACCTATTTGTTTTTAACTGAAGTCACTGAGGAATGAAAATGTCAAGTACCCTAACACTGCAGAAAAATGATAATCACTAACCACCCAGCATAGTGTCTGTTTAACCAGTCTCAGAAAAGTAATCCAGCCAACAAAGCAGGAAATCGCAGGCATTACAGTCCTTTTTCTCCTCTGTGTGCGCGCGCATGCGTGTATGCATATATGCAAGCGTGTATTAAGTGGTGAGATTTCTGTGTGTCTGCTCACGGTGGTCCACACAAACAAAAATATTGGTAACTGGAGAAATTGCTCTAAAATCACTTAGCCTGGAGCGCCTGACAAGCTGCAATCAGTCTCTCATGTGCGTAAGTCCCTATTTTTTGGATGTTATTTGACTCTGGTGGTAAAGCTTCTGGTTGACTGCTGTACTGTTGATTTCAGAATCGGAAGGTAGAATGTGCAGGAATGTAATTCGGGACGTCCCTCACACCCCTCTGCCTATTCCCCACCCCCAGGTTCCAGCTGCATGGTGGCTGGAGGTATTGAGCTTCTGGCACGCAAGAGCTGAGATGGGTTTACTTGCTTTCCAGGTGCCAGAGACCACATCAAAGAGAAATGGGTGAGCTGCTGTGGAAAATGGGAAAGAAGAACAACGTTATGGCACTTAGTGCCATATTCTAGTAACCACGGTGGTAGTGGATCAAGGGTTGGACTTGATGATCTCTGAGGTCCTTTCCAACCCGTGTGATTCTGTGATTCTGTAATTATGTTGCCTGAAGACAGAGGCTTCCTTCATAAGCTTTGGGTGCATTTTGAAATATAAAAAAAAGGATTTCAAACTTTCTTTGAAAAACAAACAAACAAAACCAAAACCCCACACCAACTGTAAAAATTTTTTTTCCAGGTGATGAATAATATATGGCATGGTGTGAGCACTTTCTGTGGAAAATTATAATTCAAAGCACAATATCTGGAGGCCGGTCTTATGTCTACAATTACTTTAAGCACCTTGATATCTAGAAAACTGCTTGAAATATGTATCACTGACTGGAGGTGATGTATTGAACCCTTGGATCTTATGCCACTCAGTGTAATAGAATTTTCGTGGGTTTGGGCAAAGATTTCGTAGTCACACACCAGCTATTCATGGAACCATGTCTATGTGATATAGCCTGAAAGTGGCACCCTAGTGATTAACCTGGGAAAAGCTCAAAGTTTAGATGAGCCCAGAGAACAAATATGTCTCTCAGACTTTAAATATGTCAGCAAGACTTCATGGGAGGTGCTGGAAGAGCTGAGCAAAATGCTGGGCAAAATCTAAGGCATGCTGCCTGTCTGCTTGTGCAAGACATTCCTTTTAAAGTTATCTTGTCCACTGGGAGAAACATCTTACCCTCTTCTTTCTCACTCTCCCAGATATTTGAAGTTCTGTGGACAACTCTCTCTTTCTCTTTTCCATTCTTTTCTTCTTTCCTTCTTTTCTACCTTCTTTCCCTCCTTCTTGTTGAACATTTATTCAGATTTACCCAGATGTTTATAAGGGCTTTGCCCCTTTTCACTGTCCTTCCCTTACTCTAGCTCCCCGATTCAGTTATGGGCTGCATGTTTTTTGGATTATTTTTGGTTTCAGGAAGAGATAGGGCACTGCACTCCTCCTTGTCTCTAAGACACATCTAATCTTCCTTCAAAGTCCTTCAGTGTTGTCTCAGTTCCGTGTTGTTCCTCTGCCTCTGTGATTTCAGTGAGACTCATCTGTTAATTTGTTAATTTGTTAATTTGAAGATTTATTCTCCAACTGGGTCTTTGAGCAGCACAAAATTATCTTGAAACTAAACTGGGAGTTTAACACCATGGCAGCTCTATTTCCTTGGGTGGAGGAGCTGTCTTGATGGCACTCATGCATTCTGAAATGCCCGACCCTTGCAGAAAAATAAATTAATACCTATATTACCACTTGGTGATAAATCACCAGGTGGATTATCAGTGAACAAAATACATGATAATTCTCCACAGAAAAGTAACCTAGGATATGGCAACTTCAAATCAGTTTTACCATCAAAATGTTGTTACAAAAAAAATTCATTATCCCCAAACAGTTTTAAAAAATGTTTTAAAAATGTTTTAAAAAAAATATCACAAAGAAAAAGAAAAAAGCACAGAGTTGATAAGGATTTGGGTGTTTTCTGATGTGTCTGTAATACTAATAGAAATCCATCAAAACTCCAAGCTCTTAATAAATATTTTTCTTTTTAGAAGCTTTGAGACTGATTTCCAGGTGTAACTAGTTCTTGTGCAAATAGTTTTATTACTAGTTTTAAATAATCTGATTTTCTCTATGTGTAGTTGATTACTCACAACCTTTCATCAGGAGCAGATGGTAAATAAATGAGGAATCTGGGCATGCTCTCTCACTCTCTAGTAGGTCAGGCCCCATGCAGCAGCAGCCCAGATCACTTTCCAAGGATGCAAATCTAAGCTGACCCTCTGATATAGCAATCCCTAATGGAGCTATTTCAGATTTATATCACCATGGTGACAAATGGAATAAAGCCTGAAAACCACAACCAACGTCATATCAAGTAGCCATCACAGCAACCTGTGGACTGTGGACTTGAGGGCTCCTTTCAGCACAGGGTGATAAGCATTGCAATGAAATTTGCTGGGTCTCCAGGCAGGCTGTCATTGACTTGTTTATCTCTGGCCTGAGCGTATTTACTGATCTGTCAGCCTAACCATGTCTATCTAACCTTTGTCAGACAAAGCTGTTAAGAGAAATATAAATTAGTAAGGAACCTCAAGACCTCTTTAAGTCCAGATCTCAAATTACCTGGGTTTGGTTCAAAGTCCTTTGTAGAAAGGCCATATTATAAAAATTCAATACTTCAGTACCTGCTTTAAGAGATAACTCCATCTAGATGCAATAGAAATTCTGTATAGATCTTCCAGGACATACTAAGAACAGTTGCAGTGTATGCAAACATGTTCTTCTCACAGGAAGACAAGAATACTATTCCTTTGGGATGATTTCTGTCTTGCTGAAGTTCAGCTTGTGTTAGTCACTTGGCTGGTGCAGGATAATATGGTTTACTGGAGACAATATGATTTACTGGAGACCTTCCCTTTGCTTTCGCGATGATCTGTGTTCATATATTTGGCTGGAGGCAGGATTTATCTCTGAATTTGGCTTCTAGACCCAGCCTTATATAGAAATGCTCTCATCTGGCACACTTATTCATACAGTATGTCTCTTTATGGCTTTTTAATAAAGAACAAGCTTCCTGGAATTTTCTTTGTTGTCCTTAGGGTAGGAACAATGGACTGATCCTGAGCTTTCTCCCATCATTTTTTTGCCTGTGAAAGGCTCCTTTAGTTGAGTTGATGCCTGGTTTTCACTAGAGTGTGTCAACTGGGACTAGGGTCACAATACTTTCATTTCCTTACACATGATAATTTTTAACTTTCTTTTTTTGGACATTGACCATTCTACTTGGGATGTGAAGTTCATGAATAAGCTAATCTGAAGGAAAGTACTGGTTTAGATAAACTGAGAATTAATAGTAAATGACACATTCCTGGTTTTTCAGGTTTTCTACAGTAATGAACTATAGGACTGGCTAGTAAAGCGATGATCCTTGATTGCATTAAGTGTGTCAATGTTATTCGTGGAACGATGATCACCGTATTTACAGCTGAGGTTGTGTCTCATTAAGAATCATTCCATGAATAGTACAAAAAAGCAGGAGAAACATCGGAAGTCATTAAGTGGGAACAGAAACTCATCAACATGGCCCTTTTTTGTAATTCCTTTGAAAAGAATATACATCTAAGCAAACTTAAGCATTATTGAAACACTTCCTCCAGGTACATTCCACTGCTCTTGACATGTTTTGGGACTCTACCAGCATCTACCATTATTTCACCATACTTCCTTTCCTCGTTTTCACACAGTCTGTGCTCTGGACTTCCTTTTTTTTTGGATGAAATGAAATAGACAGCCTTTTTTTGAAGACTGTCAATTCTTCTCTCTGGATTTGTCAGTGGAGGTTTACAGACCTGTTTCCAGATTAGTCAGACTGTGCCACTTGGGAGTCAGTCTTGCCAGCAGTGTGCTGTGACCATTAAGACACAGATATGTCTCATTCCTCTCTGGCTGTGTTGTTTGCCTTCCATCCCACAAGCTCCAATTCAAGGAACAGCTGAGCACCTCTGGTGGAACCTGTAGAAGAGCACTGGATATGTGGCCTGTAGGAGAGCATGAGTGTGGACTGCCCCAGGCCAAGGATGCTGTGCAGCCTGTATCTCTTCTTTCTCAGGAGTTTCACCAATCATGAGCTATTACAGGAAAGCTGGATGTCAATTTTTCCTTTTAGGCAGATTCAGGCTGGTCAAAGTAGAGGTCTTAGCACCATGTGAACAGAGCTTATGGGGTCTGTGCTACGTGGCTGCTTCATACTTAGATATCTATAGCTATTTAAGAGCAAAGCAGTTGGATACACTTTTGTGGTTTGCTCATTTTCTCTTTAGTACCTAAATTTCACCTAAACTGCCCTTTCAGGGCTCTTTCAGAAACCCCATTGTGGCCTCCAAGTTTGACTCTGGTGAGCATTTACCGAGAGAGATATTACACTGTAATCTGGTGACTTGTTTTAGCCACCTCTCAGCCCCTACCAAGAAAATATTGGATTGCTCCACAGACATTTGTGAACTCTACAATGCTTTGTCTAGGGAAGGCTTTGCTCTATTCATCAGAGCACCAGACTTGTTGCTAGGGAAAATAAGATGTTCAAAACCATTTTTACTGAAGGATGTATATATGGAATTTTGAGGAACACACTGCAGAAAGCTAAAACGTGAAATGCACTGTAATAGTAGGCATTCTTCTCAGTGTCACCATGTGGATGACTAGTTCAATTCTGCCAATAGACAAGAGCCAATGTGTGCTCCTGTTGTTAGAAATTACCACCAGACCAACTGTTCTTCATTGCCATGTCCCTTCCTGGTCTAGGTGGAATGATCCAGCCTTGTTCTTGCCGTTATCAGAGTTTCTTTTACTGTCATGATTGTACACTGAAATGTCACACAGGACAGCACAGGGTTAGATTATTTCCTCCTCCTTTCTCACTACAGTCTTTTGATTAGTATTTCAGTTGTATATTTCAACAGGGACAACCCTGGCTGTGTTCCTTTGTTACAGTCTCCTAAAAACGTAGTAGTATAATGCTGTAAATTATGCATCATGAAAGACTGATAATATTCAGCTTGCCCCAAGCTTTCTGTAGAATCTACATGTGTTCTGGAGGACAAAAGAGAGTTTTGAACATGTGCTTGTCAAGACTGCACATTTCCATCCTTGCCCTCTTGCACATACCCACATATGCACACTTCATTAGATTAAGAGAAGCCCTGGGGGATGCTGTCACAGCTGCCTACATCATTTTCTTGTATCTAGCCTTCAGACCTAAATATGATACTACTTTGCACAAGGTTTGATGTACCTAGAGAGCCTCAGACAAAAGTTTGTGCTTTCTCCATTACAAACTATTGCTGAAGACACTGCAGTTACATGGCAAGAGCATGAAATCAGAATCAGGCCCAAACTTCCAAGTTTTGCTCTGAATTTCCTGGGGTTTGTGGTTAGAATCCAGACCCTTAACATTATCTTAACATAGGTTTTGCATTTGTATTTATAAACACAGTGTACTGCTGCCTATTTGAGTTTCGAATAGATTGTGGTATAAACATATTTCCTCTTTACACATTATAATCAGTGCACAATGGCCTGCTTTATGTAAAACATATCGCAGGCTTTGCTTCTCTGCGTGTGCTTGCATGCACATATAGCTTAAATTAACTAACATAATATTCTCATGATGTGTTCAAAGAGAGATCTGTGAATGAGGTAGGAAAAGACAGTCTTGCAGTTCCTATTTTGGAGTTTGATATTAAACACTGTATTTACAGAAACATTTAATGATGATTCATTTTAACAGACTTTTGGTTGACGACTTATTTATAATTTCATCAACCAAACACTTCCCTTGACAGAGTATGTTTTGGCTCACTGTCATTCTTGACAGCTATGTAGAACAATCCATAGTAAATGTGTCCTTTGGAAAATTAGCCAAGCATCATTCCAATGCAATGACTCTGTAGGTGATAAGATGAAAATGATTAGTTTCAGTTTTTCCCAAGAAAAATTTACAGAATATTGCCCCAAACCTGTTCAAAGCTTCTGGTTGGCATAATCCCTCAGAAGGTGTTTTGGCTTTTTTCACAGCATTGCTGACAACCAGTTGAAAACTAAGTTGAGTTATGTTTAAAGGGAGAATTAATAAAAATAGGGACCCTGACTGGCAAGCGTTGTCTGCAGAGTCTGACTTAATTCTACGAGATATTTTGCTTAACTTAGAGCACATGAATTTTCTTTCTGGTGTTTATTCACATATTCATGTTTTGGTAATAAGATTTTTTGGTCAATGTCCTTGCACAGTAACTTTACTTTCAGAGCAAATGCACCAACACCAGCAGTAATAATATCAGCAAAAACACCTACATCTTATATAGTATTTTCATACGCAGATGTCAACATTTACCAATGGAGGTCTCTATCATTATACTCATTTTATGGAGAAAAGTGGAGGCAGAAAATTTTTAAGGCATGAAGAGGTGCAACGTCCAAGAGCTCCCTTCCAACTGGAGACAGAGAATTGAAATCCCTTTAACTTCTGACTATTTCAAGACACCTTTACTCCAGTCTTACTTCCCCGATGTTCCTGTAAGATGTAACAAGTCTTACAGGATTTGCTGTACCAACATGGTGTTGGAACAGTGAAATCTGTAGATGGGGGGGTCATCTACAACACAGAAATAATTACAGCATTGCGCAGTGCTGGTGTCAGGGACTGTGGTGCTCTCTGGCATAGCAGTTGAAGAACAAAAATGCAATATCCTGCTATCTGCTTGCAAAAAAGATCAAAAATCTAGAGTTTTTGGGACAAAGTGTTTATTTATGATCTCTGCTGGGTGCCTGTTCCCAGCCACATCTATCCACAGACTTACTTGTAAACCAAAAAAAAGGACTGCGTACTCTTTCCACTTTGCTGAGAACCAAACAGCGAACTGCAATGCTGGGGGTGGTTACACAGGCAGCTTCCTACCCAGCTACACCTGCCTCCTGCACTGTCCTGCAAGTCCACACCATTATCCGTGGTGACAACAATCTTGTCACAGCATGACCCCAGGCTTTTGTGGTGTCCTGGACTGTGTTTTTCTCCTGGTTCCTTTCCCACCCAGGTGCTGCAAGTGGCCCCAGAGACATGGCAGGGCATGAAGGGGAAAAGATGAAACCACAGAGGACATCACTCTTCCTCTTCACTTTTATCCAGCAGGATTATGTTGCACTGCCCTACTTATGTGCACAAGATTGTGAGGAGATATATATATATA
>VXAY01000396.1:84825-121751 GCA_013399855.1 Oxyruncus cristatus | reverse complement strand
ACACATATATATATATATGCTTTTTTGTTTAAATACAGGAAAGATATGATTTCTCAAGCAGTGTCTGACATGAAAGTTAACATTACTGTACTTACATATGCTTTTGAAAAGCATTTATTTTATTATAAACAGTAGTATGCATATATTTTTACAAAATGCTTCATTTCTTTTAAGAGCTGCACAATGTGTCCCAGTTTATAAAACTTGAAGAATGAATTAGTTATGCAAAGGTCATCTGCTCAGATTCTGAATCATTAGACAAGAGAAATTAACTCTATTCACCTACAATACTCGTTCCTTCACAGAGGCTTTTCTGAAGAGGTGTCAGGCTACTTTGGAGAGAGACATGTGCTATTACCTTCATTTTTTTGTCCCTAAATGATGGGAATTGTCTGAAATTACTGCCTAAGTCAGCCGAAGAGCTGGGGTGAAACCTCTGTCTTCTCAATCCTGGTATGAAAAATTACTCTCAAGTCAGCTTTCAAACTCAAACTGGTTTTAATGAAGATAAATGGAAGCCTTAAACCCCCTTAATATATTTCAATATGTTAGCTGTAAGTCTCAATAGCAAAATTCCACCTGGGAAGTTGCTGCATGTGAAAAATTCATCTCTGTCTATGCATGGAAATACAGATATATACATAGATACACTAAAATGCAATGTACCCTGCAGCTAGAACATTTTATTAGCAAAAGTTTTTCTATCTCTCAGTAATTGACAAATGCAGTGAAACCCTAATATTTCATACTTTTCTTTTTCTGAGACTAGTTGCAAAACAAAATATGAATAATTTACTTTTTCTTTCATTTTTTTTTAGTGTCGCGTACAGTGAGATAAATTCTATGAGCTGTGTGCCATGCTGCTCCCCACCAATGCAGAGAACAGGATTTGACTTCCTTTGCCCTCCTAAACTTAATCAGGGATTTCAGCATTATATGCAAATCTGTCGAATTGTATCCCTGCTGAAAAATGTAATTAGCTACTGACTGCTCCCCTGCAACCACTGGGTTCCTCTCACTCAGATACTGCAGGTGGGGGTCTGTTCCACCACAGAACCATGGGGGGCTGAAAGTGGAACCTCTTGGTCCATCTCATGCAGAGCATGGGATGAGAATGAATCTGCTAAGGATGTCAGAGGAGGCTTTCCTCCTCTTCCTTGAATTACACATGGTATCTCTCTGCATCAAACAGCTGTGACTCTGCAGCCTCTTTAGTTAGACTGGGGCAGAAAAAAGTAGGCTAAGTGGGAAGCATTTAAAATTGCAACTCCCACCACTCCCTTTCCATCAGGGAAAATATGGAAGCATAATAAATGCATCGTATAAACCTATGTATGTTCCTGCCCCTTCCCTGAGCAGTAATTAATTTAAATCAGGAATGAAATCTGAGTGAAATATAGTTTCTCTGAGTAGTGCCAAAGATACTCCAAACAGATGCCTGCTGTATTTGTATAATAATTTAAACAAAATATCATAAAACCTGAAGTTAATATCAGATTGATCCCTCCAGTGCTTAATGCAGTCTGCTCAGATGCTGAAGGCCATAGAATATCACTTGTCAATGGTAAATGTAATAAATTGTATTTAATATTTTAAGAAGAGGCCATACCTCTGCCACTTGATGACACAGAGCTGTTTCACAGAGGTAGAAAGCAACAGGAATTTGAGAAAGTCCTTAATGAGATGAAATACACTAATTTGTCTCAGCCAGATTCTTGAACACTCAACTGCATGGAAATAACTGGTTTGAAAGAGAAGAGGTACATGGTTCTATCCCATCTAGATTTCTCCCCCATTTTCCCTTGAAAGGAAGCCCAAAACATCTTGGTAGTGTAGGCAGGATTGAGACCACAGAAGAAGAATTGGACCTGACTGGGGTCAGGTTGCTTCTGCCACGGCAAGACTAATGAGGGGAACAAGCAAAGCTAGCCCTGGAGATCTCAGATCACTACTTTTGCAACCCTTGAGGGAGGAGAGGAGAGAAGGGAGCAGAAAAGAGTGCTTTTGCAAAGTACTTACCACCATCCGTGGCCTATGCCAAACATCCTGCTGCAGTAGGAAGTCCACCTTGCCAGGGCTCTTGTGTCTCATCACTAGTGTAAATAGCTTAGAAGAGGACACTTTCTTTCCTAAAGGAGTCTTCTATGATGTGCAACTGCCTTGTTACCTGTGCTGAGTCGGTTCCGTAGTGAATTAGCATTTCTCTGCAGAATTTTTTTTCATTTTATGGAGAACAAGTTGTGACAGAGTTCTCTTTATGTATGCTACTCTTGTGTCACTCCTCTGCTGGAAAAGTATTCCAAGACTTCCAAGACCTGCTATTGAATATAACCTGTCAAACAGATACAATTAGAGAAGGTTCGATTATTTCATTAACAATATAACGGGTTACATGAAAATGTTATTCCATCAGTAAGTTATAGTCTTGCCACTATATATCAAAGAACCATTATGGGTCAAATAAAGACCATATGTGTCATTAAAATCTTGTTTAGTGAGCCTTGAAAAACAGAGTGTTTCACATTTTATTTTGGGGTCATTGTAGTTTATTTACTTAGCTGTAGATCGGGGTGGGGGGCTTGGTGTTTTTTTGGACAGGCATTCATCTGGAGGGCCAGCCTTGTGCTGAACGTGACTGATTTGTATAGAAACATTTAGGATGGTTCTTATGGAGAAATCGACCTCTCATTTGTGTTGGCTTTTTGCACACTGATTTAGCAAAGGCAGATCTTGGCTTTGTTTTCTGCAAAGTCCTGGGCTTTTCTTTTCATCTGTCTTATCTTTGCATACTTGTCTTTTCGACCTGCAAGCTCCTTGGGGCAGGGGTTGCATTCACAGTGTTTAATGTGCCTTGCACAAACGAAGTCCTGAGCTCAGGCTCATAAGTATCAGCTGAAAGCTAATAAGAAGAATGAATTCCATCTGATCCAGCTCATTGCAGAAGCCGATCCTCAAACTCTAATCTAGCCCACTTTGTACAGACTTGCATGTTTAGTGACCACTATGGAATGAAAAGAGGAACATGATGTGAGGAAAACAAAATGTCAATAGGTAGTATTTGGTCTTCTCTGAAGAAAATGTGATGCTTAAGGCAATCTTTCTTTTTTTATTATAGTTCTACAATAGGTGCTAGTGTTTGTTAGGACAATAAACTTGTCACATTGAATTATGGTAGTAAAAGAGCACAGATGCACACAGAGCCAAAACCAAACCTCAGAGTGTTTTAATTCATTAGCTCAACAACTCATGTTTTAGGAAAAAAGAAAGATGGAAAACTAGGAAATGGAATGGAGTCTTACGTGTGTGGAAGCTACATGAATCTGAATGAATCCAAATATCATTTATAAGACAAGGAAAAAAAACTTCTGTTCATTGCCAGATATTAAATCTTGTTTATCCTTCCTTAAACTAACTAGAAACACATTGTGTTCAAGTACTGTTTAACAACTGAGATGCTGCGGTTGTGCTGTAACTCTCCTCTGCTGCTTTTATCTTCTCTGAAAAGGGAGTGTGACTGCCAGCCTTGGAGCCTGGCTCCCTCTGCTTCGAACATTTCGATGTGGGAAGCCTGGAGCAGTTCTGCCTGTGGCCCCCCACTCAGGAGAGCATCAGCCTTCAGGCTGAAAGACATCCTGATCTGCAACCAGTGGCATCTGAGCAGATATGTAATAGGGTTTCGCTGAGCTGGGTACAGCACGGTCCTTTTTTCATTAGGAGACTAAGAGCCCTTGTCTGCCAGAACTGAGTACTTCTGTTTATATTGCTGATATCTATATCAGAAATAAAGGTTACACCTTAGTGAGGAAGGATCTGGAGGTTTTTCTTTCCTTGCTGTACAGGGCTATCTGTATGTATTCTCTTGTATAAAAATTGCAGGTGTACAGTGCCTTTTTGATGCCAGCTGATGAGTAAATAGCTCAAACCTACAGACCCAGACATTTGAGACTAATGCATATGGATTAGTACATTGCAATAATTTTTTTATCTGACGTTTTGCTAGCTGCATAAAAAAGACAGTAATCTTCTTGATTGACTTTGGAATATCCATAAACAAAATATGAAAATATGATGAATAATGACTCTGTGGCTAGGAAAGCAGATGGCTACTTCTAAAAACAGAAAGCCTGAGCTGGTCCACAGACCTGGAGGTCCCTTTAATATTTAGATGAAAATGTAGAGGCTCCAGAAGGGAAGCAAGCAGAATACATAACTACAAAGATATGAACATGAGAGGCATAAAGCTTGTTTTGTATCCCCTTGATTTTGAAGTGGGCTTGCACTGCTGCAGCTCCTATAAATCAGAGCAGCTGGTGGGAGACTGTTTTACACCAGAAGATATAATGGCTACCTCTCCTCCAGTACCAGTGTGCACCCTGCACCTTTGGAAAGGGTCTGACCTTCTGGCCTTTTTGTTGGCTGTGTGCCAGAGCCATTAAACTAGCACCTTCCCAGATAGATCTGGTCTCCTTGCCATGACACATGTAGAAAGGCTCCTGTTTACATTACTCATATTTGTAGAGCAGACGAACTATTCATGGTATAACAAAGGCATTTCCTCATGTTCCCCAGGCACTTCCTCATTAGCGCTTCTCTTCAGGCTGCAGTCAGCCCATGGGCAGGTCCCAATGGCAGTGGTTTCATCTGGAGAAACTTGATGGAACACGGACAGCCTGATTAGATGGGGGCCGCCCATCTCTTATTTCTTCTCCTCCAAGCCACAGAGAAATTTCAGTAAAGACTTGGGGAAAAAAAATCCATCTTCATAGAAGCACACAAAGTCCTTCATCAGGCTAAGGGAAAGGACAAAATCTGTTGACAGCTTGAGATGTAAGGTTTAGTATCTGAAATATTATCTAAAAAAAAACCCCTCTTCTCCAAAATTGTAGATTTTCAGATCTCATCCAAAATGATTTAGTGCTCACCTGTTCTTTGGTGTTTGAAACCCCTACTAGTCTAATAAACTATATATTAGAAAAAATAGATGTTATTTTATCAGAAAAATACTAATGTTGAAGTCTAAAGTTTTCAAACTCCCCTTGACTGCAAATGACCAAAAGATTTTAGATCACTAAGGCATGTTTACTGGATATAGTTTCTACCAACAGTAAACGGGAGGACCTGTGTTCCTTTCATGCTATCTTTGCAAGCCTGGGAGCCCTACTGAGCCACATGAGAGATGTGTCACTGGGATTTGAATGGGAAACAGAAATTGAAATAGATATGGAGAAGGGCGTGTTCAGATCTCAGTAGTGGGCAGCCTTTGTGGTCATGTTTTACCATTTTACATTGCTGCTGAAGGGGAATGATGCTATTATTCTAAAGAGCAAAGATATTAAGTGTAGACAAGTGTGAATAGTCCTTAAACATTCTTGTCCACTATAACAGAGAAATAGTTTGAGAAAAGTTACTGTGCAAACAGGTTTTGTGGTGTAGGTACTCCTTGTATACTTCAACGATTACTTCAGTTACTTTTGGAATACAGCCAATGGTGAGGTGGAACATGGCAGCTTTTTAAACAAAATACAGCACTGCTACATAAACTCAGGGCAGGAAATAAAGAAATATATCACATTTATGTTTAATTTTTTTAAAAAATTGTACATGAGCAAGCTGTAATTGCTTTAACAGGGAAATTGAGTTAACAACCTAGTTTTGGGACACTGTGTTGCAAGGAGTTAAAAGATCACAAGCAGTTTGTATTTCATGTTCATGGCTTGTCAAACTGACAGTCCATTCTAATCATCATCATGAATATTCCTTTTTATCCTATCGAAGTATTAACTCAGTACTGTTTCTGAAGGATTATATTTTCTGAAGAATTAAACCAGGTTGGAGTAAAGGTTTGATGGGTATTTAGGACTGTGCAATTCTAAGAATGATGTTGAAATCATTAGAAATGGAGACTGGCACTCTCAGGCTAGGCTGACCAAGCTGAAATTTAGTTGCTGCAGTACTTTACAGATGACTGACTGATAATCTAACTATGCCTGGTTGTAACAGTTCTAAATACTAGACCACTTGCCAGTAGCAGCTGTAAAATTTTGTGAACACTTCTAAAATTAATATATTTACAGTTTTTCAAGACTATGCTATGTGAAAGTCAAAAACTTACTGAAAAACTGGCATTTTTGAGTTCTTCTAATTTCCACCACAATCAATGACTGTGTCACGATGAAGAATCTTTTACTGGATTTATTTCACTTTTCCCCAGTTATTACTCTTAAACTTTTCAAAAGATAGAAAATGTAGTTTTTGTTGAACTCTTTCAAACAGAATTGTGACTGTCTCAGTGCCATAATTTAGTTTTTTATTGAAGACAGGTTTAGAGAGAAAAGTGTTGCAGACTGAGTTGCTGTTACCTTCTGCTTCTGACAGGCATTAAGGTAGACTCCAAACAGTAACCAAAACTACTCCGACTGAGCATACCAATGCCATGCAGTTGTTAAAAAAGAGTTGTTCTGGTGAATTAAATAGGAAAATGTGGAGTCGCCCCTTCCAAAATCCAGAAATTTGGGCAAGTATCTAAGAACCAAAGGGAGATGGGGTATGTGAAGATACAGAGAATTGCTAGGACTTTGAATTAAGCAGAGTACCTGAGTGCCTACAAAAAGACAATCCATGGGAAAGTAATAACACTAAAAGATCAGGCTTTACAGGTAATTTTACGATTCAGCTTCATCCATACCTCTGATCTGTTCCTCCAGTGTTGTGTTTACAGGTTCAACAAGCTGATTTGTCAAGACTGTATACAACATACCAGTTTCTAAGGCTTTCTTAGAAATTATGACTCCTGGGCAAACCATTGCCTTCTGAAGGCTACCTCTTCAGCTAATTCCAGGGGTAGACAATCACAGTATATACAGCACTCCACAGTACGGGCTGATCAAATTCATATCAACCCACCTTTCAGTTAAAGGCACAAACATGAAGTATCCGTGAGAAGGAAAATGAAACACACGAAAGTCCCAAACAGAAAATGCCAAGTAACCTGCTCTCAAGGTTTATTACAAACTCCTTATTTGGGTATTTTGTGGTATCCAGTGAACTTTTTCAAGCCCCAAATCCTGGAATTGGGTGATTTGCAAAAATCTATAATTTCTTTCTTCTCTCAAGGAGTGTGAGCTTCCTCCATCCTCAATCCCCTTCTCAACTGTTTGTTGCATCAGCGGGTTACATCTTGTCTTAATTAGATTGGAAACATTTTCAGACTGCAACTATGATCTTACCCTGTGCTATGTACTGGGCCCCAAACATGAGTAGGGCTGCCGAGGGCGTCTATAACACAAACAAATATAATTATTTTCCTTTTTTCATAGGTGTCTTTTCTCTCTAGCGCTTATATAAACACTGCTTTGTGGAGCTGAAACTGTAACTTGGCTGTCAGTGTGGGGAGCCAAGGGCTGACAGAGCATCCCATGAGATGAACAAATCTCTACCTTATGTGGAGGAAGAGAAAACAGCAGGATTTACCAATTCAGAGGTACTCAGAGTAATAAAAAAACCCAAAAAACTCAGTATGGGTTGCAGACTCAACTAAGGATGATCAGGAATATTTTAGAACTGTTTATTGACAAAAAATCTATGTGTAGCTAAAATGAATTATTTGTTTAAGTATCAGCTTTCTGTGAACAGTGTCAGTTCTTCAACAAGCTTTTTCCATACCGTACCCTACCCCCTAATGTTTGAAAACTGAAGTATTTCCACACTGAAATGCTGCCACAAAGTTTCGTGTGAGCTATGGTTGGAAGCCGAATGTAGCTTCTCTCCTCTCTCAGTCAGGATGTCTGATTATGCTTAATCTGGCAACATGTGCTGATGCTCCACTGACCTAATCCACTGCCCCCTCCACCCCACAGAGCAGGACAAGGTGGGCCACCTCCTCATCTCACTGGGAGGAGTGGGAGAGGTGGACCAGGACGCTGCACCACAGGCTGCAGTGGCAACATTTCCAGGTACAAAGGAATATCTGCCAGTATTTTGGTTTTCAGCTCAGAGCTTTCAGGGTAGGGGGAGAGAGGGGTGGGAATACAACATCGCCATCTGGCCAGTGCTAACCTCTGCCCATGGACAGGGAGCCATGCGGTACTGTGAGAGCTCAGTCCTTGGGGAACTAGACCGACAACCCTCTAACAGCCAGCCTGTAAAAGAGGGACTAAAATTTATCAACTGAGAAGGAGCAAGTAGCACTTAGGTCTCAATCATACTGGTAAATGTCGTACTTATATTGATTTTCACCTATTAGGAAATTGTTCTCTTTAATTCAATCTATATCTTGTAGCATAGCTTTAATTTTCTCTTCCAGGTGTCCTACCATCTTGTTTGTAATTTTTTCATCCATGATTTGATTCCCGTGAAGATTATGGGCAGATACTTGTCAGTTTTGGTCAAGAGTCTAGTACCTGACTCCACAAAGAGCCTCAGTGCTTGCATAGGGCTTTTCACATTGCAACATCATTTAAAACATGGTGTACAACTCCGGTGTCAGAGCCTGGCCCTTTGTCAGGAGAAGTGGGAACAAGTTGTCCTGGCCATTGCAGTCAGTATTATGAGACAGACTGCTGAGTTTATCGGTTGCATTGCTTAGTTATAAGTATAGCTAATGAAATAATTAAAAAAACAAGTGAGTCTTTTGTCTGATATGCTTGACACACAAAATGATTCATACCTGTTTGAGTGTTTGGGTTGTTGGTGGGTATTTGTGAAAACTGCATAAAATCTGGAAAGCCAAAACAATTAATAGAAATGATCAGAACTCCAGGTGCTGCTTGAAGAAATGTGCAACTTTGTGCTAACACTAACCATATCTTCTGAATCCACAAGCAATCAACTAAAGCTTTTTCAGCATCTCCTTGTAATACATGGGAGCAAACTGTCATTGAGGTGATACAGACTCAGACTCATTTGGACACTTGCAGGGTGCCAGAGGTCTAATTTTTCTCTCAGTGACATAAAGGATGTCCAGGATAGTCATGGAGATCTGCGGCAGAGCAGAGTACCATAGTGGGAAGGAATGGGCAGAGAACCAAGTGAAGTGCTGGTGTAATTTCACAGCACTTCTTGTTCATGCCCCATGGCCCACAACACCGTCTGAACTGTGCTGTCTGGTCTTCATGCTGATGTCACAAACTTTATGGTCCATCTCAGAGGGACACAGGTCATTAAATACCTGTGCGTGATCGGGGGAAGCTTGAGGCCAACTGCATGACTGGATGGGATAAGATGCCTAACGTAAGAGCTAAGGGAAAACTCACATCTCTTATCTCTCAGTAACACTGAAGACCCTGAGATTAGCTCAGTTGGTTGGAGAAAAATGCTAATAACACCAAGGTCTGTGGGTTTGATTCCTCTATATGGGCCTTTCACTCAAGAGTTGGACTTGATGACTCTTGTAGGTCCCTTTCAACTCAGAATACTCTGTGAAACTGTAAAACTTGCTCAGAAGGATACTACTTGGAAGAAGTAAGTGCAAGAAAATGGATTAGAGAGTATGGGCTTTCTGATACTTGGTTTCCACTGGAAATTAAAACAAGACATTAAGCAACAGGGGTTTGCTCCCCTCAGTTGACTTAGAACAGCTGCTCACCAATTTCTGCAGCACAGAGAGGAAAAGCAGAACTTTGCCCTGGGTCTGAGCAGCTTTTCAGAAGCAATCCAAGTCAAACTTCCACTCAATGACTTCATTCAAAGCTGGTTTACATCATGAAGAGAAACTTCGTTTATTTATTTGTAATAACTTCAGGATTTTATGGACCCACAAGAGGATGTAATTTAAGAAAACATCAGCAAGCTGTTTCAAATAACAAGGTTTCAAAATGGTCTGTGTCAAAAATTCATCAATGGAAAGAGTTCATTATTAAAAATAAAAAAAAAAGGATAATGTCTTTTGTAGATAGCTTTGAAGTGAAAGGCTCCAAAACCTGAGTTTCATTCTGCAATAAATTCATCTTTTTCATGTGACTGAAGGAACCAACAAGATAAATAAAGGAATCGACAGGATTCCTCAAAGGGCACTGAACCAGTTGTTGAACAAATTTGGTAATTGTAAAGCCTATTATCTCAAAGAAATTGTACAGAAACCATGTTCTAATATATGTCATCTCATGGAAAACAAACAATTAAAAAAAAACATTAGAGAGGTGATTAGAAAACTTTGAACACAGAAAGCAGCAGAGTCTAGCCTGGTAATGCCTAGGAGAGATGGAAATTTTCTGCTGAGTAACTCAGAACAAATCATTTGGAGTATAAAGCAAGCTTAATAATATTTCCTGATCTGCAGGAGAATTAAGAGACCCACTAGACCTCAGCAGATGTTCCATGACTCAGACATGACTGGAGCCTGATGGCTAGAATAAAGTCATCAGTTTTGTTTCCAATCTGGCTCTTAATTCACCAGGTCACATGGCAATAATTACATCACCAGTTTGCACCAACTTTATTCACAAATCTTCAGCATGATGCTCCAAAGGGCCACGGCAGACCTCAATGAAGAAAATCCGATATCATACTGACGAAAGCCTATTCAACCTAAGGCAACTGAAGGCCCACACTAAGACTTTAAATCATCTTGTCCGTGAGCTGCTTTTTGCCTCGTTGCCCACACAGAAGCAGCTCTGCAGTGTTTAACATCCTGCTTTGTAGAGGCTGCTGAGCTTTTTGGGCTGGAAGTCAGCTTGAAGAAGACAAAAGTTTTCCACCAACCTGCACCTCAGGAAGTCTTCCATCATCCCCATGTCATCATTGGTGAATCAGAGCTCAAGTCAGTGCAGCAGTTTAATTATTTGGGAAGCATCATCTCCTCGGACGGTAAAATTGACAAAGAGATTGACAACAGGTTAGTGAAGGCATATAGAGCTTTTGGAAAACTCTGTAAAAGAGTTTGGTGTAATAAACACCTGAAGAAAAGTACAAAGATCAGTGTTTACAGAGCCATTGTTTTGTTTACTCCTTTGTATGGGTCCGAATCTTGGGTCGTTTATCGCCACTACTTGTGACTCTTAGAACGCTTCCATCAGCATTGTCTCCATACATTCCTGAACATCCACTAGACTGACCAAGTGACCAATGTGTCTGTCCTTGAACAGGCAGCGGTCTCGAGTATTGAGGCCATGCTGCTGAGGACACAGCTGCGTTGGGCAGGGCACGTCTCCAGGACGGAGGACTGCCGCCTCCCCAGGATTGTGCTCTGTGGCGAACTCGCCACTGGCTGCCACAAGAGAGGAGCCCCGAAGAGGAGATACAAGGACTCCCTGAAACAACATCTCAGCCTCGGCCATGTCGACCACCATCATTGGTCTACTCTGGCCTCCAATTGGGAGACACGGAGGCACACCATCTATAATGCTGCTGCTTATTTTGGGAACACACAGAGAATCATTTCTGAGGAGAAAAGACAACGCAGAAAGAACCGAGTCTTGCCAATACCGCCTAAGGAGACTTTCTGCTGTGCCTTTTGCAACCGGACTTGTCTATCTTGCATTGACCCTTTTAGGCATCAACGTGCTTGTAGCAAGCGTGGGTAGAGTCTTTCTCTAATCTTCGTTCGTGAAGCCTAGCCATGATGATGATGATCACCTGCTGCTGGAAAAAAACCTGCAACGCCTTTTGAGGTTTCCAGGCTGAAGACACACAAGTGGATAGGCTGTGGCAGCCTTGCATGGGGGGAAGCAGAACATGGCAACATGATATGGGAGAGACAACCTTGACAGCTGAGTCATGAGGACCCTTGGCCAGGCAAGAGACATTCAAGAGCAGCATCTGATGCCAAAAAGACCTCAGGAGGCCCCTGCATGTGTGCACAGGAGAGGAGTGGCAAGAGTGGGCAATGATGGATCAGAGAAGAAAGATGATTTGAAATAACCCAGAACCTGATTAAGGGAAGCTGGAGGATGGGGGAGGGAAGACTTCAGTTGATTTACTGGATCCACATGACCGGCAGCTGTTCAGCACTGGGAGGTTAAGAACAGAGGCTCTGAAAATGATCCCAGAGATTATAATGGCCAGGGCTAAAGGAGAATGCTTGGCTGCACAGAATGTTGACAGAAGGATTTTAGCTTGCTTAGCCGCCAGATGATATGTTACAAGGAAGAATTACTAGTCAGAAATGGGATCCCTCTGGTCAAAAACTTTCTGTGGGGCCTGGGATTGCACTGGCTTTAAGGGAAACTGCTGACAGGATCTTCAAATGGACAAAAAATAGAAATAGAGATTCAGGAAAAACCTTGGAAGTAGATAGTGAATGAGGGGAACCAAACGTAAGAGGAGAAAAATGAACGAAAATAGCAAAACACTTTCCTGATGCATCTCCAGACAAATGTCAGGAATTTGAAAACCACACCAAAGCAGGTTTCAGTCTTAACTACTAGCTTTGTGACAACTAGGTTGTCTATTTTTATTTTAAATGTGTAGATTTATTTGTATTGCTTCACAGATTTAAGAATGCAAGTATTAGTCCTATCACATATTGATATAAGGACTTAAATATTCATTATGTGTTTGTTTTAAAATACAGAGAGATGCATGAGGCAGCACTGTTGACTATGTCTGGGGCTAGAACAGGTAAAAAAAGTAAAGGCAAGATTTAGTAGGATTGGACTACAAACAACCGTACTGGATGGTGAAATGGAAGTTGTGAAGTATATAAACCCCCAAACCTCCGGTATAGAAGTATCCAAAGGATAATTCCTACAGAGCTTGTTTATCTGTTACAAAAGTGAAAAATGGTCCATCATGTTCCCAGAAGGTGTTAAAAATATCAAGCTGTCCTCAGAAAACTCTTGAAGGGATGGGACAGCTATGGGGGGAGATTTCCTGGTTTAAATCTGAAGGCAGAGGAAAGTTGATGAAAAGGAAGGTTGAACAGGTGGAAAAAAGTAAGAAAAGCAGCAGAATAAGAACATTACATTTCAAAATGAGCAAATAATTAAACTGGAAAAACCAGTGCCTCAGGTTTCAGAAGACAAAGCATGAGGCTAAGCAGTTCAAGCTGATGAAGTTGTCTTAAAAGCAGACTATGCTAATTCAAAGAAAATGTATGGAGGGTGCACTTGATTCGTACTTAGTGTCATACGGGATGCACTCAAGCAGGACAACTGTGTTCTCAGAGCGGTTCTTTGGCTAGAGGAACTGGGGCTGAAGTTACTCTTCGAGTTGTTTTCAACAGCATGTCCACTGTGATGCATATGTGAGGTGGGTAGAAGTTTCCTCACCCCATGTTTTGTGAGTTACTAGGACTTGAGACTGGCACAAATGTCATTGTTACTAAAGACATGACATGACCATACAGTCCTGCGATACTTTCAGTCATGGATCACAGGACACAATACCTTGGTCCTTGTCTCTGAACTATGGCAGTATCATACAGGCACTCTTCCCAGGATATAATTAGAATAAAACATAATCTTGGTAGATTGAAGAGATGGTCTGAAGTTTTCAAGGTGAAATGCAATGAAGTAGAGATAAATACGTTAAGAAGAATTTAAATACATAGAAACAAGATAAGAAAGATAGTGACTCTGCAGCAGTATTGTAGAAAGTGATCTGGACATCATAGACAATCACAAGAGTACGACCTGCTGATGCAGTGTTAGGATAAAAGCAAATGTTATTCTTTGGTGCTTCACCTGGACTGTCTTACAAGTGAAAAAAGCAGTAAGTGTTCTGCTTCAGGCTACATGGGTAAGGCCTCAGCTGTGTACAGCTTTGGGAACCACACTTCAAGAAAGATATAGACAAATTGAAGAGAGTGCAAAGGAGAGCAGCAAGAATGATCAGAGGTTTGGAAAACATGACCTAAAAGAAAAGGTTGAAAGAACTGGGTTTGTTTAGTCTAGAAAAGAGAAGACTAAGCATGAGGCTCAAGGGGTGGGGGAGGAAGGGATAACAATTTCCCAATATGTAAAATGTTGTTATGAAGGGGACAGTGATCAATCATTTTCCATGCCCACTGGAGACAGAATGTGAAAAAGTGCACTAACTTGAGCAAAAAAGATACATTAGACAATTCTTAACTCCAAGGCTAGTGAACAGACTATCCAGAGAGGTTCACAGAAGAATCTTCACTTTTAAAAGGGGTTATCCAAACACCTGTAAAGTATCGTCTTTATGTACTTAGAAGAAATTTGCATGGTAATCTTCTGCTCAGTGGGAACACCTTTCATGTGGGAAGCAGGGCTGTCCCTAGCATTGTCATCATACAATCCTTGGAGCTTTATCACCAAAGATCCATGTAGTAGCCATAATAAACGTCTTCTTGTTAGAAGCAGATGAAGACTCTAAAAGTTCTGTACCATGGTACTCTACCTTTAAAACTTAGTGTTTTAAAACTTAGTGTCGCAACACTTCAGTGTATATTACTTGTGACTATATTGTAGCTTTGTTTTTTGGGGATACTCGTGTAAACTCTGATTTCTTTAAAAAGTAATTGGACATCATTTAAGGATGATTCCATGTTTGGTGATTTCATGTATATCTGTCTTGACACAACCTGGATAAACTCTTACTTCCTCCAACCTTGTCTTGTATCAAAGATATGTGGAAATTTTTTAATATGGTACTATCTGATCAGGTCTTTTTCTTTCAAATGAATGACCTCAATTTCTATATTCATGCCCTTTTTGACTTCCCTAATATGGTTGCCATAAGGGCCCCCAGTGCAATGGACATCTCCTGTCTAGAAAAGAACGAGATGAAGATAGTAATTTCATATAATCCCTAAAGACTGAAAATGTTAGCATTTTGATGATGAATATCTTGACCTGTGTTGCAACTAATCACCCAAACCTGGAAAAGTTTGTGACAGCTTTGTGGTCCATCTTGTCTCATGGAAGTGTCCTACCCTTACATAAACTCACAAGCTGTATAAATTACTGGCTGCAATTCAGTTAACTCAGAACTGGTACTAAGCTTGTTTCCTCTTACCAGATCAAACAAATATGGTGAATGAAATTTAGGTTTCTCGGTAATAAGGAATGAATAATGGGAATTTGGATGCAGAATCTAAATAGCAACATTTGTATATGGGAAGACTATATATTACATAAACCCTACGCACAGCAGATTCTTAATGACTCTTATCCATCGCACAAAACAAAATGGTAAGTGTGACAGTAACTCTAAGACAGTGCAATGCAAGCTGGGGCTCCAGGCAGAGACTGCTTGAGGAAGGACATACATATAGTCGAATTTTCAAAGGCAAAACAGATTCTTTATCTTGTTTTCACTGATCTAAATCCACTATAAATCACTTCACAAAGTTTTTTTCTTTTACTATTTTTAATAGACATCTTTCCTTCATTTATGTTTATTGGTTGATTAACTTAGCTGAAAATTCTATTTGTCATAATGACCTGTTACAGTGATTCTTAAGATTCTGCAGCTGATTTACCTCTTCAAAACATTGCTTGCATTTCACCACTTTTGTGATAAAAATTACTGAAACAGCATATATATTTATTTTAGACAAATTAAACATTTTTTTACGGTTATTAACACAATTCCAAAATCAGCTTAGTGAGATCAATAGCTTTCCAATGGAATGGGAAAGCTTACTGACTGCATGGTATGTGACCTACATTTGATAAATATTTCAGTAATATAGACACAATACAGATTAAGAAAACGGTGATATTGTTAATTTCATGTTTGTTTTAGAATTGCTTCTAAAGCCAGCCTGAGGCTTAGCTGTGGAAGCCACATCACTTCTTGATGCATTGCTCAGCTTTGCAAGAAATGGTAAATGTAACTAGGATACCATCAGTTCTAATTACATCCAAGAACTATACTGAAATGTATCCACTCCTGGATCATTTAAGTCACAGAATTCATCTTGCCTCATCTCTTACACTGTATGGTTGACTGTTCTCTTCCTAGTATAAACAGGTTTTAAGCAGTCTGGGAATCTTTTTTCCTCTGTGATGACAGCCAGAGAAATGATGACACACTCTAGGCATATGTGTCAATTGGGCAAAGCCAGCTGAGGGACTTTATCCATCCAATGCCTAGGAGGGGTCACAGAGACTACCTGCCTGTTTCTACCCCTGCCTGTAGACAGGACCCAAAATGACACTGAGGATATTTTCCTTTTCTGACTATGGCGTTTGTGATACATCTCAGTTATTCTTGCTTTGAATGACAGGAGCTAAATCATCTTATAAGGCTTATTAGAGTTCTTCAAGGGGGGCAGGCAACAGGTGGAAAATGCATAGGTTCAGAAGCACTGGGAGAGTTGAGCGGCAATACAGGCAAGGAGGCAGGCAATAGAGCAGGCAATAGAAAGTGAGTACCAATGTACATCAGACTATTTTTCCTTCTGCTTTGGGATGGGAGAGAAAAGCCCAGGACCAAGCAAAAGGGTGATAGCTTTCTTGCAAATTACTCCCTTAAATTCGGTCAGAAACTTTACCATAGTAATTTCCACAGCAGCATCAGACTTGTGAAATGCTGATGCAGAAACTCTCTTCAGTCCCTCTGCCTCAGACTGCTTGCAGAGCTGTCAAAATACTCCTTCCACATAATGATGGCAGTGCCTGCTCTGCACCACCTTGCCTGCTTTGCCTGGATGTGTCCAGATGTTCCTGCACTTGCATTCCGAAGTTTCTCCCCTGCTTCTTTGAGGCAATGTGTGATTCTTGCTCATTGGCATCTGCAAAGAAGTTACCTCATTTACATTTACAGACAAAATTGCTTATCCAGCAATGCCTCAGCTTGGATAAGGCAGTCACGTTATTCTTGGGTTTTCTGAGGCTTTTATTTTTCCATGCAAGCATCCCCTGCCCTTGAAGAGCACCTCACCTAGCGTCTGCAAGGCTTCTGCTTCTTGTTTGACATCCCTTATTTACAAAGCAAACAGAATGTTCCTTTTAACACACATCATGCAAAGTTTATTAATGAAGAAAACAATCCCAGGGGGTCAACCCAGGGGACCCTTGAAACCTGCCAGCAAAAACTCTTCAAACGCTCAACGCGTCAGATCCTCCAAAACGATATTTCACACAATGAAGTAAAAATAATATTTTTCTTTTGGCCTTTCGAGCCGCTTTTGTGGAGAGCAGACAGAAATTATTTTCTTACTCTGCTCCCAGAGCAGAGATCTGTATGAAGCTGCGTTTATTTGTTTAACACAATGATTTCATCCTAAATGTCTTGACAGCAAATAGTTGGTGGTTTAATAAAGGCTCTTTGAAAAAAGGGCTTGAGCATTTATTTGTACAGGGAAAATGTGAAGTATGTGGCTCTCAGGAGGAGAGAAAGAAATGCCTGTTGTGATTAAGGGGTTCAGGGAGGACCCTAAAATCCTCTCTGTCTGCCAGAGTAAGAACGGTGACTCCTGTGGCTCTGTTTCCTCGTGGCCACCAAGCTGAGCTGCTACACCAGATCATGGAGATGAAAGTGGTCTGACCTTGTTATTAACTGACTGATAGGCCCTTCGTCCTCCAAAGCAAATACTCTTACAGAAGAGAAAGGTTCTGCTGTTTGTACAGAATAGTTTGGTTATGAAAGCAATAAATTAATGATAAACAGACTTGGAACTATCTGGTGAGCCCTGTGTTGTGGTTAGCAGAGAAAAATATGTGCCAAAGTTGGAGGGGACCATTTCCTTACAAGCTGGATTTTCTAGTTATCCAGGAGTGACTGAAATGTCCACATGCACCTGTTGTCTTTGCCGAGGCACCTTTCAGCAAAAGTTTGGAATGAAGTGGATCTCACACACACCACCTCAGTGTTCGTACATAGATGTACATATCAACTGTAGGGAATCAGTCAGCATAGTTTTGGAAATTGGTAGTGTAAGGTAACAAATGGGGAGCTTCTCTCCAAAAGGTGTACCACTATTAAGTCTCAGATGTGTGTGATCTGGATTATGTTCTATAGCTGTAAAATGTTTCACATTTGTTGTTTGGTTTACAACCAAATGAAACATTACTCGGTTTTTAATTTAGTAGCTCTCTGGCTGAGCAAATATGTCTAGTCACAGCAATTGGGCCAGCTTCAAATCCAAATCAGGGGCTTGGGATAAGATCTGTTTTTTATTTACATATACACTTTTACAGTGACAGATTCAGTGTCATTTGATCTTGGTCAATATTTCTAAATTCTACTGTGATGTACTACACATAGACTATAGTACATATAGACTAAGATTGCAGACTCTGTCGACTTATGTTAATAGATTTTAAAAATATTTCATGAGCTGTATTTGCAGCTTCCAGTAGCTGTTGGTAACACTTGTAGAACCATATGGTGGTTCTCTGTTACATGTGTTTAAGCCATGTAGTAACTGATGAAGGTGGAGCCACAGTAACGAGACTTGGACTAATTCATTAGATGTGGGAACAGAGTTGTCCCACAGGTACCACTGCATTAACATAATGTTATAATGAATTCAAATATTTTTATAATACAAAAGAAGAAACTATGTCTCTATAAAGCCATTTGTGAGTATTTTAATTGGCTTTTCTCATTCTACTGATGATAGTTCTTACGCTGTCTCTGAAATTTGAAACAAAGTTAATTGGGGATTTCAATGGATTCAAGCTTTTATCTAAGGATCACTGAAACACTTTGAAGTCAAAAATAATTGTTTGCTGTCATTTATTTTTCTCAATATAGTCACATTGTGCAATGTAGTACTGCAGGATGGATGAAATGAGGGAGGATGCAAAATTCGATGCTGGCTATGTAATATTCATCAAAACATATTACTACTTATAATTATTAGTTATGATCTGTACAATAATTTCCAGCAGAAAGGTAGGTAATGGATTTCATTTCCCCCTAGAAGCCCTCACAGTGCTGTGCTCTACATTGTTAGCTAGAAGGGTGTTGATACCACACCAGTGTTTTGGCTACTGCTGAGCAGTGCTGGAACAACATCCTCCTCCCACAACTGAGGGCAAGAACATGGGAGGGGACACTAGTAGGCCAGCTGACCCAAACTGACCAAAGGGATATTTCATACCATACGATGTCAGCTTCGATATAAAAGCTGAGGAAAGGAGGATGAAGAGGGGTGCCTTTGTTGTTATGACATTTGCCTGCTGAGAAACCACTACACACATGGAAGCTCTGCTTGCTGTGATGTGGCCAACATCACTTACTAGTGGGAAGTAGAGAATAAACCTTGTCATTTTCCTCTTCACTTATGCTCGCAAAGACTTTTGCTTTTGCTTTAGTAAACTGCCTTATCCCAACCTATGAGTCATTTTCCATCTTCCTCTCTCTCCCCTGTCGGGCTGGGAAGAGGAGTGATAGAGTGGCTTGGTAGGCATCTGGCGTCCAGCTAAGGTCAATCTATAACAGGAGGTTCTGTTTACACACAAGAGGAAAATTTTTCATATTAAGGACAATCAGCCATTGAAATAAACTCCCCAGGGAAGTGATGGAGTCCCCAAAATTGAACACTTTTAAGATCGAGCCAGAGTGCCAGACCATCTTGTTGAGACCATGCTTTCGCCAGGAAAGATTGGGCCAGATAATCCTTGAAGTCCCATTCCAACCCAGTATCCTATGATTCTATAATTTTGGGCACAAAATCCCTTTATCAGCCAGTAATTGAAACTATGATATATATGGCCTCACATAGCCAAATCAGCCTTTTTACTAGGCTGGCACCATGCTGTAAAAACAACTCCTGAAAAGTAAGGCTGATACGAAGGTGAGACCAAATACCCATGAAAACTAACCCTACGGGCAGCATATCCTCTATATCCTTAATGTTGCATGAAACTGTGTCTGATGTGAGGAGCAACTGGGAAACACTATTGTCTTCATCATTGTCATCATACCAAACACAAAAATATAGGCACACAATTTGGACCATTCAGAAATACCAAAATTTTTAATAAACTTTACTATTTCCCAGTTGCAAGACTAGCTCAAATCAAAGTTGCTTCAGACAGTAGTGTTTTAAGCATATTAAATTATTTTATCTGCAGATATATATTGCATAAAAAAAGATTTATCAGTTTTTAATGTGAGAACTTGCAAGTCTTGGTATATTGGTGGAGCCTTTGTAGCCTATAAACTTTCCCTAAAATATATATTATTTCTCCTTTGCAAATGTAACCTCTGTGGTGATTTCTATCACTTGCTTCTCTGTTCTCAGCTCATACCACATCCAAGAACCAGAAAACTTCCTTTTCTGCCCATTCCTGTTTTTCTGAAACCTTTTATGGCATGCTGAAAGGGAGAAAGGCAAAATGTCCTCAAATCTCCCCTCTGTGGTTCTTTAACAAGATATGCCCTATGCTGGGAGAAGATGGTCTAATCTCCTCACAAGGAAGAGAGTTGTCTATCAGATCTCGCTTCATATATCTCCTGGTTCAGCACGTGGACTGACTGATGAGCAGATTAAAATAGCAACCAGGAAAGTAATACCTTAATCTGAAAAACCTGGTAATTCCTCATTTCTGTTACAGCCACACAACTAGTGAGATTTTTTGCTCAGGACATTAGGATTTGACTTTGATATATAAATTCCATCTGTAAGATAGGAATGAACAAACCAGTCCTAGTGGTTGAAAAGCTGTAAAATGTCATTCAGACATGTGACACATTTCTTCATATATTGATTACATAGCCCTACCTAAGAATAGCATGTCTTTCTCATAAAACCACAGAAGGATAAGGACTTACAGCACAATCCAAAATTTTTTTTGCAATCAACACATTCAATTATTTACAGTTCTAAAATAAAGCAAATCCTGAAGGACTTGGAAATCTGTTAAAAAGACTGAAGATAATTGGAGCACAGAGAGTATTTCCAACAAGTAATGTGGATTATATTTAGCTGAACTACGTTGCCTGACTTGCTAAATTTGCTTTGCCCCACCCTGAAATTAGAGAGATGCCTGATGGCCTGAGGACAAAGGAGTCACAGAGCCATTGTGGTTGTCATTCCACCACCAGGCTGGTCCTGAGGATCTGACATCCAATGCTAAAGAACAGTAGACTTCCCTTTGCATTCAGTGGTGAATATCTGCCCGCAAAATTATGTCCTACTGTCAGAGTCATCACAGTACAAGACTTGCATGGCCACAATATTTGATAGAATAAACATATCTCCAGCTGAGCAGATATGAAGATTATGTCAAGTCCATGACAGTTTAGCTGAACTTCATGAGGTTGTAATATTTTCTGATGAAGTCAGAATGTATATTTTTTGATTATTATTTGAGTCTTATTACATGTGATGAATCTTGCTGAGTGTCTTAGTGCTAGACCTACACATTCGAAGTCCAGTGAATTGCTCTTCAGAAAGTAACTCTGACTAGGAAGAGTATTCAACACGTTGTTTGACAACTGCTGCTGAGAAACCATCAAGCAGTCAATAAATAAACACCAACAAATCAACACTGACCTTTTCAAAGCTCATGCTGAATCCAGCAATATTCCATACACGCACACAGGTGAGGTTTGCACACCTAATGGACTTGAAAGTCCTGTTGTCTTTGGGGCAAGGTATTGATACAGCAAAAGGTACGGGATTCAGAACAAAAGACATCTCCATATCAAATGAACAGGCAGCCAAGACAGGAAAACCAACCTTCTCTTTAGCCAAACACTTAGACAGAAGTGTAGTTCCCAAATTTTGCCATCCATGTTTGACACAGTCTTGGTCTAATTATTTTCTTCCAGGTCCCCAAGACAGTGTTGAGCAAATTTCAGATACAGGGATCCCAGGCTTACATTCCTAAACATATATGATCATACTCCGTCACACTTAGAAAAAATCAGAAGAATAAATAGAATATGATAAAAAAGTACTATTTTAAAGTGCAACAGCTGGAAGAATTGTATTGTAGTATGTATGACAGTAATTAATACATTCTCAAATAGCAGTCCAAATGTTTACTTTTTGTAGATTGTGTTACATTCTTTATTAGGTACATGAGAACAACTTTGTTTTATAACATGCATTTCATTGTCAGTTAGCCCAATTTTTTGGCACTCATATAATAATATTATAAGATTTCAGAAGCACTTTCACTGCTTTAGCAAAGACCATAATATAATAGACATAATATCTGGGGTGAAAAAAAAAGCTAGTCTAAACCTAAGGGAAAATAATAATTCAGCCTTGTACAATTCAGTTTAATGCACGAGTACAACTGAAATATGTAAGAAAGTTGAATTATCTTTGTTACCTTAGCATTGTGGAATATGAGCTCTAATACTGTGGCCTATATCGCATTACACCTGATTTCACAGGTGGTTCTCTGATTTAACCAGAGTTCATAATATAAAGAAAGGATCAGTGTCCTAGCAATCATTGCACTGCAGTGTTTTCAAGAGCATTTCCGCAAAAAAAAAAGACACCATTGTTTGCAGAAACTGCCCTACAACAAGGAGCACACATAAGCTATTAGCAAATACCTTAACACAGAAGATGGCACTTGCTGGAAAGAGAAGTGACCATCCACTCAGGCAGTTTTAGTTAGGATGCATATGCTTGTGGATGGCTGTGCAGAGACAAAGTAGGCTGTCATCTCTATGGAAAATAAACCTTCAAAGCATCTAGTACCCAATTGTATAAGAATCAACGACTTATTTCACCAGGGATGCCTGTCTAATTGCACATAGATTAAACTCTGGTAAATAAAAGTTTTCATATACAGATTGCAATTCTATACAAGAACAAACTCCTGTGAAGAATCTGTAGTGCCTTCTTCTGTCACTGTTGAACTCTTACAAACTTCATGGGCAAAATGTTATCATTTCACTAGCTTGAAGAATAGACAAGGTAAAAATTTATTATATTTGAAAACACAGATGTCAAGGAAGTATGTGTTCCAAGTCCAGAAAATATCTTGGTGATGGAGACGATATCTTGGTCCTGTTCCTCTTTCTGGGTGACAGAGGACTAAAACCTTAAAGAACTGTTGTCTTGACACCAACGAAAGCTTCTTATTTTTGCAATCTCAGCTAGTGTCAGTTTAGTTCCCCTGTCAACCTGACCTTGACAACCAAAACAGGGTGATTGTAGGATCTGGGCAGCATGCTGGTTACAATTGTCAAGGCATGATTCAAACTCAGTACACGGCAAAGGGACCCTGGCAACCGGACTTTGTGTTCCACTTGTGAGGGATGCTCAGGGAGTCCTTATGTGCAGCAGAAGTGCTTTGCCTGCTCTGTTCCTGTGTGACCCCAATGCATCTCTCCAACATACTTACAGTAGCCTATTTCTGTTTGTTTTGAGTATTAACACAATGCACTTTATGATTTAAATGATCAAATACTCCATTAAGTCCATGACAGTATTTATTTTACTATTTTACTGTTACTACTTATTGTTATTATTACTGCTATGATTAGTGCTGTGGTACTGCTGAGGGACAAAAGAGAGGGATGCATGACTGAATCAAGTGTTGCAATGAAAGTAAAGGAAAAGGAAAGCTGTGATTTGCTAAAGGTCAGGGGTGTCTAGTTCCTAGAAAAACCTAAAAATCCTTGACAAAAGTGAACACTTCAATTTACTGATGTATATGTAACCCATCACTAGAAATCCTTCATGGAATGCGGTGCTGGACTAGCAGATGTGCTCAAGCTTCTTAACTTCTATTAATCTGCGATTGCTACAATTTCAAACATCAGAGGGAAAAAAGACATCTCACAGTATTTATTTGAAACTACGTTATGAACTCCTCTTCACTAGATGCACCTGGTCTTTAACCCTTGCTCCCCTCTTTTGTGTTTCACTGGATTGTACTATAGAGCTGAGCCATTTGTTAGAACATCTCCCATCTTTTTCCCCTGTATTTTCTCATAAAGACTAAGTATTAGCTGAACCATGAGGTTCAACACCCAGGAAGCATAGAAGAGAGGGACAGGACAGAACTAGCTTTTGATGCAGTCTTTTACAGCATCCTTCTTGGACAAAATGTCCAGCACACAGCTGGATAACCATGTTAGGTGGTGGGTGAGCAACTGGCTCACTGGTCAGGCACAAAGAGTTAATAGTGAATGGAGTAATGTCAAGCTAGCATCCAATCACCAGTGGGGTTCCACAGCACTCCATCCTCTGACCTGTTCTCGTCAACATCCTCATTAACAACCTGGATGCAGGACTTGAAGGGGTATTAAGTAAGTTTGCCAGTGACACTAAAATGGGAGGAGCTGTCAATTCCCTGGAGGACAGAGAGGCCCTGCAGAAAGACCTCAGCAAGTCAGAGAGATGGGCAATCACCAACTCTATAAGTTTAACACAGGCAAGTGCCAGATTTTGTACCTGGGATGGAGCAATCCTGGTTGTGTGTATTGACTGGGGAATGAGATGCTGGAGAGCAGCACTGTGGAAAGGGACCTGGGGGTCCTGGTCAATGGCAAGTTGAATCTGAGTCAGCAGTGTCCTGGCAGCCAGGAGGGACAACCGTGTCCGGGGGGGCATCAGGCAAAGCATCACCAGCCAGTCAAGGGAAGGGATTGTCCTGCTCTGCTCTGCACTGGGGCGGCCTCACCTTGGGTATTGTGTGCAGTCACCGGAATATTAAAAAACCAGTAGGTTATTAGAAAGTGTCCAAAGGAGGGCCATGAGGAGGGTGAAGCATCTGAATGGGAGGCCTTATGTGGAGTGGCAGAGGTCACTTGGTATGCTCAGCCTGGAGAAGACTCGTTCAGCATCCTATCTTCAGCATCCTGATGAGGAGAAGTGGTCACTCTTATGACCAGTGACAGGACTCAAGGAAACAGCATGAAGCTGTGTCAGGGGAAGTTTAGGCTGGATATCAGGAAAATTTTTTGACTCAGAGGACAATTGGACACTGCAACAGGCTCCCTAGGGAAGTGGTCACAGCACCAAACCTACCAGAGTTCAAGAAGAATTTGGACAATGCACTCAGGAGCATGGTGTGATTCTTGGGGTGTCCTGTGTAGGGCCAGAAGTTGGACTCGATGATCCTGATGGTTCCCTTTCAACTCAGGATATTCTATGATTCTATGATAAGTAAAACTGTGAAATAGCATTCCTTTCCTTAAGATCAATCAGCAGCTTAAGTGTGTGGCAAAATGTACCAGGAACAGGAAAAAAAGAAGTGGTTTCCTATGGTTTAAGTCTTGTCATATAGTACCATAGGCATGGCTCTGTTTAATTACATCTCTTCTCACTTTTGGCTGCTTGAAAAGTGTTCCCGCTATTTTTTCTTGGTGTTTCTGTGGCTTTTTAATCATTGAGGGATTTCTGACTTCTTTTTTCTAGCTCTAAGGCATTTTGTGGCAGTAATATACGTTGTTTTCCTTGCTGGTTTTCCTGTTAGGCAACTCTGAAGGGCCTCTTTGGTTTGGCAGCTTAGCACTTATTTTGTGGCCTATAAATGATTGCTTGTTTGCTTAGTTCTGACTTCATTACTTCTTTGGATTTCTTGTACTCTTCTACTCTTAACACACAGTTCTTTTTTCCCTTTTCCTGTTACAGGTAATATCCCTGTTACAGCAGAAATTGTGCCAGACTGACCCAACCTGCCATGGGGTCATACCCAGCTTCATACACGTGCCTGGGTAAGGGAACCTAATGCTACTGTGGAAACAAGTGACTGCCTGGCTGGGATGCCTCACCCTGCAGGCAGCAGGCGCTGACTGCTGTGCTGACAGGAAGCAGACCCTGACTCAAACAGAGCCATAGAGCCAGCAGCCTGATGCCGAAATGATGTCTGTGTGAGAGGCTCCCTCTGGACATGGAAGCTGCCTTCAGTCCTATTCTTTGCTTTGGATCCTGCTCTCATTTCTGTGAGCTGGGTCTCTGCCTCTGGCTTGGTCTAAAAGCCATGATTTTATATCAGTTCATTTAAGTGATTTGGCTAGTATAATAGAGGAATCTTTAGGGGACAGAGATGAATAGCAATGTTACAAGATTTTTCAACTACCTTAACCTTGAGACCATCTCTTTATAACTCTTCTGCCTTATTCCGCCCATGCCTTACAACTTCTGCAACAGATGAGGCAAAAGACCAATTACAAACCTAACACAGCAAATATAACATCAGTCTGTCATTCTTTAGTAGAGGTTGTGCTACTACAAGAACATAAATGCACATTTTCTAAGACCCTTCTAAGCCATTCTGCTGTGTGGGATTTCATGACTCAATTGCTCATTCTCAAGAAGAGCTTTTTCTATGTGCTCATAACTCATCCGTTCCTCTCCTTCATTTTCTGATCTATTCATTTGTCCAACCCATCATCACACACTAGTTTTGACGCTACTTTTTTGCTTTCCTTCACGTGACTGGAATGACTTAGTGTGCTTTACAAGTGAACATGTCACATGTATGACCTAACTTTAAATGATCCTAATACTTTTAAATCAGCGGTAAATTCCAGAGAAAAAACCAACAGCTTTACACTGAGGAAGATCAGTCATAAAGCCATCCCTTTTTACATCTAGGTATCATTAGCCTGAACACCTCAGCTATTGCTGTTGTGGATCTTTTCGAAGTGGCAGGGAATGAAAAGAAATATTAGGAGCCCTGCAGGTTTATAACAATCTATATCAACATCTGTATGGAATAAAATCAATGCATGTCTACCTAGAAGCTTTTTCTTTCACTTGTTGCTTCACAAAGAGCCTTCAGAATTTTGAGAGATGGACGCATTATTTTAGGACCAACAACAACTGAATTATGTTTTATAGGACAGGAATCGTAAAGTCCTTTTACATTGCCCGTGGCAGAAAAAAGGAAGATGAGTAAACTGGTAGGAAAAAGTCCTCTTTCCTGAATCAATATCATTGCTAGGTCACTAAAATGTCACATTCTGAGCAGATTAAAAAAAATATTTCCTTGGAAATATAAAGAAGTTTACAATTATTAGTTGCCAGAGAAAATCCTGGCAGCCAATTCAGGTCAGAAGAAAGCTACTCAGCCACCACACTGTCTTCTGAAGGTGTGGGGACAATGGGACAGAGCTGTCGCAAGGAGTCTTGTTCCTCTTACATCTTCCCACTCATAGCTAAGTCCCTTCTCTGACCTCTCAGTGTCAGTATCCTGCAGAAAAAATCTGACTGGACTTAGTGGAAGTGCCTATTTTTGAAAGCAATTGAAAGACTGCGAAACCCAGAGTCCCTGTTGAAATCAGTGTCCGGTGCCATGAAAAAGTCCAGCACTGAGGGTGTGTGTCACTAGGCAGAGTTGCACTAAATGAACATCCCTATAGCACTTAGGCTCTTGTAAGCTCTATGCAAAATTTAAACCATCTGCCTTATCTGTGTGAGTGTAGGAATTAGTAGAATATTTAGTATAGCTGCCTTTTTCCACATGATTGGCAGCTAGAAAGAAAGCTACAGTCATCACTATTCAACAAGTTGGTCCTGCAGCTCACCAGCAAGTTCTCTATGGGTCACCTGTGGTCCATGGTCACCAAGTTTGTCAAAATCTGTTCTCTGTCCTGCGTACAGGGAGGGAGAACCCCTGCACCCTTATGTAGTCCCAGTTGCTCAGGCAAGTGGCAGCTTGAAGGAGGAAGAGAGACAGACTCAAACACACGCCTGGCAGAGCACCAGCTTGGCACAGATCATCTGGGCTAGTATCCTGGAGGATGTTGGCCTTGGCCACTGCCAGATTCCTTGTTTATTTCTTGATACAGACTGTCTTTCTTGGTGGTGGGATACAGGCTGCCTATCTGGTGGTGGGATAATATCCAACAGCCTGTCTTCCTGCTTGAAACAGCTAGCACTTGTCACCACTACCCTGCTTCTCCTCTGTCTCCCCACTTCATAGGCAGCTATGTACCTTTTCCTTTCCCATATGTTTTCTGTGTGGATTATGTGTGGATCCCTTCTGATTCTGTGTGTTGCACCGGTATCCAGCCTCATCCATCCCAGGCTCCTTTATTTGCTTTTCTCATTTGGAGTTTTACTTGAATGATTTTACATAACATCCCAAATGACATTTTTATTGCAGTATTTGCATGGCCCAGCAAAATTTGCCAAGGGAGGTGTTTCACAAATAATATTTTTACTTTGAAGACTTAGTCCTGTGAAATCACAGAACATGTGGTTATGTTTAAATACATTTGTTTTCACTGTGTGTCCTCTATTATGATTTTGCCCTGCTGTGTAATACTGATGCAGTAAGTGCTATTTATCTGTAAGATACCGACAACATGATCTGCTTGAAGTGAAACATGTTGGATTGTCTCCCTCTGAGAGATGGAGGTGATACTTCAACATAACCTTGTCTGACCTTCAAGGGAGGTCTTCCAAATGCAAGGCAGACCTGGTGATTGTAGAGATTCGGCACAACAGCCTGAGAAGGTTCTTGTATTTTTAAAAGCACCACTGATCAGGTCAGTTGGTCTAGATCCTACTTAAGGGCCTGGTTTCTGAAGCTTCAGAAAGTCATCACATGTGTACTTAGATCAGATTGTTCTCTTTGAGCACCATGCAACCACAGTTGCTTTCTACGTGCAGTAAAAGAACAAGTCACAGCAAAGTGAGCAGAGAGGCTGGCATATCTCTCTCAAGTGTTCTCTGCAAGCTGTTTCTAGGTCAACAGGTTTGAGGCTGTGGGGATAATAGTGTTGCAGTTAACACCAGTTAACACCCCAAGGATTCAGGATTTATGTCTTCATCGGTCTGATTTAACCATGTCACATAAAAGAACCATTACAGAGATAACTGGAACTAAATAATGCACAAATGATGGGATTGGCACTGGTCTAATGGTGGCTCAGAACACAGGCCAGCCAGCAGCAGGCAGGAGGATATAGCAACAGTCTGAAGAAGGCTCATCTGGGAAATAGTGAGAAACTTGTCTTCAGATTATGATAAGCCAATTCCTCTGAAACAGTTTCAAAGGCAGAGGCCCTCCCTCAAACACAAGGTTCATTCCTCTAGAACCAAATGCTCCTATAAGGAGCAACTAAAAGGGATGGTCTAGCCCGATCTCTATTTCCTGGTTAAGTGCGCTTTGTGATTTCATCTGGAATTTTGGTAACAGATTTGAACTGATCAATTAATTTTCTTGGTCAGCTTGTGATTAATGAACCTATAGGTTTGTGTACTGTTCTAAAGCATTTGTGAAAGGCACTTGCGCAGAATGGGATTCACTATATGTGGGGTTCACTTATCAACTGCTCCAGCTGAAGTTTCTTTTTGGCATCACAGGATCAAAAAAGGTCAAAAGCTGTATGTGGAAAGTGGTAATAGTTATTTAATGGTGCACATCCTTATGTGCACATCCTCCTATGGATTTTGTCATGACCAGAGCAAGAGGGGCATTCCAGCAAGGAACTCCATGCTCTCTCTGCAAAAAAAAATTGTGCCTGCATGCACTTAAAACTTCCTAGCACACATGCTATTTTAAAATTTTTTGGTGTTGTTGGAAATGACCACACTTCATAGATCTAGGCTTTGAGCCATACAGAACTCTAGATCCACTGAGACTCCTTGCAGTAAAAAAGCTGATGCCTTGATATAATTTACAGTTCTCTCCTAAAAGATGTCTAGGCCTCACAAAATGTATTTCTCTGGTGAATAATTACTTCAACCATGTTTGGGTAAGTTTCATCCTGTTCCAGTCTTATGAGTAGTGGAACAATTCTTAATTAAATACCTTAAGCTCAGATAAAATTACGTTTCTCTAGTAAAGTGAAATATTGATGGCCACTTTCATTGTCAATTGTGTGTGAATGCAAGGAAATAAGTATGTGTCTAGACTTTGAGGAGGGTATAGTTTCAGTCAAAACACAATCAACTTCATTTTGCCATCTTTGTATTTATAACATCACAGGCAGAAAGTTGCCTGCTCCCAAAACAGAGATGAACAGTTCCTAAGTCTCATCTGTAAAGGATGCTCAGTGTTTCCAGTGGAACTACTGAAGCAAAAACTCTAGAAAATCTTCCATGTTTGTGTCCTCATGGCAGAACAAAATGGTTCTTCCAGTTTTTCTCAAACCATTTCCTATACACAAGATTAAAATAAGTACATTAGAATACAAATATCTACATAAGTCCTAATACTGATTCTTGGACCTAGCTTACATCTGGATAATTTCTATTTTGACAGGCACTCACTCTCAGGGGCTGTCTGTTTTCCTTTTCAAAAAAGACCTTAAAAATGGATAAGCTTATCTCTGCATAGAATACTAGTAATAAAAAGGCACCAACTCTCTTCTGGTAGGTTTTATTTCCTGACATTCTAGACACACCGGTGAAATTACAGACTTGATTCCCTGTGCTTTGCAAAAACAGTTTTTAATGAATTAATGGGTGACTTTCAGGAAGATATCTCTATATAGCATCCTTGAAACAGTAGATTTCATTAACTCGAACATGAACAGTAGAAGGAATACTCATTGCATTTACTTGACCTGCTCTTTTTTCAAGCTCAGCACCTTACAATCTCTCATAGCTAGACTGCACTTGAGAAAATTAGTGATATGGCAGTGCTCCACTTATCACTGCTTAAACTTCTATCTGTTCTCCTTCATTTCCATGACTTTGCAAGTCTGTCAATAGGTCTCAGAGTCCATGAACGTACTCAGGTACTTCCATCAACTGCAAGAGGTGCATTGTGCAACATTTTGGTTTTGCAAGCGGGGACACCTGAAATTTCTGCCTAGATCCTCTTTCCTGTGATTCTGACAAGGTTTTTGTGAAGAACATCCTTGCACCACCAGTGACTTGAACCCGCCTCTTGGTTCCCAGAGGATGATCATGGGTGTTCTGGGCCATACTGAGTCCCTGTTACACTGCCTGAGTATTGTGAATGCAAGGCAGGGATGCATAACAATCAGTGTTTTGGAGATGTGTCTTCTCTCAGAGCCGGATGTCTTATACCAGACATCATATCAGAGACAGAGCTTTGAGCACTCTCACGGATTAACCTCATCTGGCAACTAAATACCACACAGCTGCTAACTCATTTCTCCCCCACCTCCACGCCTTCCCCATTGGGAGGAGAATCAGCAAAAAAAGGTAAACTTCTGTCCTGGTTTATCTAGAGTAGAGTTAATTTTCTCAGTAGCTGTTACAATGCCATGTTTTGGATTCGGAATGAGAGTGGTACTGATAACACACTGATGTTTTGGGTTTTTGCTAAGTTGTGTTTACCCTAAGTCAAGAACAGTTTTCTTGGCTCATGCTCTGCCTGTGAGAAGGAGGGAGGGAGGGAGCTTAGCTGGGACAGGTAACCCGAACTGACCAAAACAGAGCCGATCTGGGTTCAGGAGGTGGGGTCTGGCATTGGTCAGCAGGTGGTGAGCATTTTTATTGTGCATTACTTATTTTTCCTTTTTTATTGTCATTATCATTTACCATTATTTACTGTATTTTACTTAATTTTCAATTATTGAACTGTTCTTATCTCAACCTACAATGTTTACTTTTATCCTAGTTCCCATTCCACCAGGGCGGTGGATTGGAAGGGGAGGGTTGAGTAAGGGCCTGCATGGTATTTAATTTTCAGCTGGGTTTAAACCATGACAGCTTCATGGGCTGAGATGAGAATGGTATAATAATTAAAACAAAAATATAACAGTAACAATGATAACATAGTAGTAGTAATACTACTACTAACAGTAAACAAAAGGAGAGGAACAGAACCCAAGAGAGACAAGTGATGCACAACACAACTGCTCACCACCCACTAACAGATACCCAGCCTGTCCCTGAGCAGTGATCAGCCCCTTCCCAGGGAACTCTTTACGTACTGGGCATTGCACTTTTCTATGGTATGCAATATCCCTTTGGCCAGTTGAGGTCACCTGCCCTAGCCATGCTCCCTCACAGCTTCTTCTGTACCTTCTCACTTGCAGAACATGAAAAACTGTTGACTTAGGGTAAGCACTACTCAGCAACAACTAAAACATAAATGTGTTATCAGCATTATTCTCATACTCAATACAAAACACAGCACTGTACCAGCTACTAAGAAGAAAATTAACTCTATCCCAGACAAAACCAGGATAGGCACAGACTCTGTCTGACACGCAGTCCAGACAAAAAAAAAAAAAAAGGTGTGCTTTGGTAGGTAAGAAGAGCCTTTAGAGAGGGTAGATACACCAGATATTTCTATCATATTTTTGCTAGATGCTTGCTGAAGCAAGAGCATTATTTTTTCTCAAGTTAAATAAAAAATTGTGGAAAGACATGTCATCTCAAAGTAGTTAATTTCACTGCAAGCTAAAAAATTCCTATTAAATTTAAAGGAGCCTGATGTACACCTATGCTCAATCAAACCAAGAATATCCAGCCCAGTAATTTGTATTTCATTATGTCATATCCTTAGAGTTTTCCAGTGTAGTTCACATCCCAGTATCCTTTGCCTTTCAAACTGCCAGCAAAATTTTTGCAACACACTGTATTTAGGGAGGAACTTCCACTAGGGAAACTATTTAAATAATTTTGTCCTGTCTTTCCATCTATTGATCCAAATATACACACAGATCTTCCAAAATATGAAGCAAACAAACTGCTGCATCAGTCCAAGCTATTTTGCAGACTTAATCATGTCAGCACTGGGCTCTGAGGTACTTGGAAGAAATTAACTATTTAAGTTTGAATTCTTATATTATTGTTGTCATTGAGATGTTCCAAAACAATCTGGTTTACACAGAGAGTAAAATGTGCCAGAATGGGAGTTAAAAAAGCATGAGAGTCAAGTAAGCTGAGAGTCATAATGCCCTGCAACCTCCTAGCCTCAACCAACCTGCTTTTTAGGAAGTTACTGCGGGGACAAACACCATGGGCTGTCCTGTTGTGAACTAAACATGAATTTACCCTTTTGTGTTTTAACTCATTGACACTTATGAGCTCTGAGGGCTTCAGTCTTAAAAGGTTCCACATCTGCACAGTGGAAAACAGGCTCCTGAGTG
This sequence comes from Oxyruncus cristatus, assembly GCA_013399855.1. Lineage (NCBI taxonomy): Eukaryota > Metazoa > Chordata > Aves > Passeriformes > Cotingidae > Oxyruncus > Oxyruncus cristatus. The sequence continues at coordinate 88,952 of VXAY01000396.1, read as the reverse complement.
TTTCATGCCCCCTTACAACTTCGTTGCACTCTAGCTCCTGACATCTCCCTATTTCCCTCCCCTTGCTGCCTGTGCTTTACAGTAGTCACTGACTCTTTAGACTCAAGACCATTCCCTTTCTGGAAGATATTCCATACACTTCTCTGTTCTTCTTTAGCTCTCTCCCATGAGATTAGGAGACCAGAACTTCTAGCAATACAAAACCAGAACAGCTGGCATTACATCATGATGAGCACAGAAAGCAGATTAACTTCTGACCAAAACACCCATGTTGCGCTTACCCTTTGGTTAGTGCAGAACACTGGTTAGATAACTTTGGAGCCTCCTCCCATCACCACAAACCTGCCCTTGCAGTCTTCTCTCCCTCTCTTTGTGACAGGTTTCTCTCCTGTCATAGTTTCTCATAAGACTTTTGCTGAGGCCTGTTTTATACATGCACGTGCCCCCATGAGAGCCTCATCCCTGCCATCTGGTACTTGGTCTTCCAGGGACTCCTGTAGACTTGTGAGGCACCACGATCTCCCTCACATATTTAACAGAGTGCATCCTTCCACCCTAATTACCATGACATCTGGAGGAAAAATAAATGTTTTCATATGCAAAAATTATATTCCTGAGAATCCATGACCACACAGCTAACATCTGGGGAAATTACTCTCTTTGGGACAGTCTCTTTGGTACGTGGTTAGCATCTGCATGTGCATGTAAGCTGCCTTTCTGGAGAAAATCTATGGGTTTTGGGCTGGTCCCAAGGGAACTGTGGGGATCCAGCTGGTCTGCTCATGTCCAGAGCCACCTGATGAGGCTCCTATACATGGTTTGGCTTTCCATGCCATCAGCAAGCAGTTGCCTGATTTTGAGCTTTCCAGGCCAGCCATGTGCAGTGTGTGTTGGAGTTGCAGGTCCCAGTGACCCTGAACTTCAGGGTCAAAATAAAAGCCTGATAGATGGGCTGGAGATGAAGGAGCATGAGACTCCCTGGACTAAATCATGGAGCTGCCTGGTCCCTGGGTGCCAGTTCACTTTGTTCCTTGCAAGTAGGGACCAGGTGAAGCTGCACTAAGTAGAATGCCTGTACTTACTTCTCCACATGCCAGCTCTTTACAAGAGCTGTCTGCACTTGCAAGGGTTTCCTCTGAGCAGTGGATTTGCTAGAAACACACCCAGACAAAAAACATCTCCAGGTACAGCCCTTCAGTCCAACCCAAAGCCCCATGGAATGGTCCAAGCCATTCTAACAGTGCAGAGCACTTGTGTTGCTGTGTTTCCTCTTCATCTTCCAGAAAATAAGGTGTCCTTATAGATAGAAAATACACAGTGCAGACCCAAAGACCAGACATGCCCCTGATGTGAGCAACCCATGGCGTACGTGTTGAGAGCAGCTTACCAGCAGCATAGCAAGGGCCAAGTTTGCTATGTCCAGAAAGCCAACCTGATCCTCAATGAATGACTTGAAACTAGGGGGGAAATGTCACACCTGATGCTGCAAGCAGAGACTCTTGCACGGGGTTAGCTGGGTCTGAATTTCATTCTGATCTGAGGATCCATCCACTGTTCCCAGGGCTTTGCCCTCTGGGCAGTGTGTGGACATCCGCTGTGTGGACATGGTCCCTCTCTCCCTTTGGGGCTTCCTGCGCTCTCGGTGGGGTCCCGGGGACAATCCCTCTCCTTGGCAGCGCCGGTGCCTGGCTTGGTCGGGGCTGAGGGAAGGCAGAGGGAGGCCGACCGACCTGTCTCCCGTGCCTGAGGGGCCAGAGTGCAAAGGCGATGGCAGCCCGGGAGGAACACTTGGAGGACAGGGAGGGGTCCCTGCTGGCTCCAGTCCAGCCGTTAAAAAACACCAAAACCAAACATAAAAAACAACACCCCTCCCCTCCCCCCAAAAAAACAACCAAAAAACAAACAACTCAAAGAAACAACCAAACCAGTAATTAAAAGGAAAAAAACCCAAACACCAACCAACTAAAACAAACAAACAAACAAACAAACAAAAGAGAACCCCCCCCAACAACCAAACTAAAAAATGAAACAAAACCTCCTCTTCCGCGCCTCTCCGGAGGACAGCGGAGCAGGGCACCGCCGCCCGCGGCCATCGGCGCTGGGGCCGCGGCCACCCCACGAAGGTCCAGGGGGGCCACAGGGGCCCCCCCGTCCCAGGCTCGGGGGCTGAGGCTAGGCCGGCGCGTCGGGACGCCGTGCAGAGCCTGCGGATGCGAAGTTAGGTCCGCCCGTAGGCTCGGCTTAGAGCCCCGAGCAGCGCTCCCACGCGGGGCGACGAGGGGGCGGAGGAGCCCCCGTCCGACCGCCCGCCCGCGTGTGCGGAACCCCGCGGGCGGAGGGAGGGCGACTAATTCCCCTTTTTAAAAACAGATTTGTCCCTGCTTGTCTCTCCTGTGTGGCGGAGAACGACGCGGGCCGGCGGCGGCCCGTCCCCGGTGGCTGAGGCTCCGCAGGCGACGCGGACGGAGCGCCGTCCCGCCGGGCAAAGCCGGCGGCGGCGTGAGAAACCAGCGCTGGCTTTGTGTGCTCCGGGGAAAGACGGGAGGCAAACGTCGGCGGCTGTCGGAAGGGGCATCTCCTTGTCGCCTCGGACGAAACGCAAATGAACGCTACAGCCCTAACTTAGCAAGCGATACTCGTGACCGAGCATTTCTCACTGTGTGTTCGGTTTGTTTTTCCAGGACCTAAGCAATTTTTAATGTACTGTATACTTCCCGGTTAATCCCCGTCGTTTATTATATAATTACGGTTTCAAAGTGATTATGTAATTAAAGTCATGTTTCACTGCAGCATACTTCAAAAGGAAGGCAACCTTCCCCAGCATTATTTGCTGGTGATGTCATAATTTCCCTGTGATATTTAAAATAAACACATTAGTCCAAGAATTCTAAACATGTCTGAAAGTATATAATGGAATTGATTGGCATAAAGCAACGGTGAAACCTATCACTAGTTTAATATATTTCTATGCTCCCATGCAGCGTAAATTATAGGATAATGGGGTGCAGGCGATGGTAAGCTCTGTTTATATAATCCATTTCTTCACACAAGTTCCCATTGCTTTTCCTTCCCTTTGCTGTATGTGGTGGTTCTCTGATCCTACTGACCTCAGCCATGTGTTTTCACTTTTTCTTCTGATCTCAATTCCATGACCAGCGGGGAATAAAATACAAATTGAATAGTAACCATTCACAGGCCACTCTTTTCAAACTGTTGTTAAGCCTTCTTTGTCTTGTCTAGCAATTGATAGATAAATGTGTCGTATTTTACCCGAGTCTTTCTTCTCTCCTTGTAATGCTTTGTTGCTCCAAGTTCCTTAGTCCATCTTTCTCTTCTTCCCTTTCTTTTTAAAGAAAATCATTTCATCAGGGCTTGTCACCGAAAGGGACCGTTCCCTTCATTGGCAGTACAACGGAAGATGGTTAAGCAGCGGAATTGGACAAAAATATCAGAAGGAGGAAATAAAGGAATTCCCCCAACATTTGCTCCGATCTATTCCCAGCACGACTGGAGGTTAATTTTAAATTTGACTTGTTTCTTCTGTACACGATAAATAAAGTGCTCCCTGGGCTGCACACAGTCCCTTTTAGAAAAGGGGAAAGTTAAGTACTCAAAAGGGGAAGAAAATAAAAAACCCCTCCTCTTTTCCCTCTGCATGTCTCTTTCATTTCAAACCTGCTTTCTGCTCTCTTAGGCGGGGCCGGCGCTGTTTATTCAGCTTTTCTTGAAAATGAAAAGCAACTAAGAGAAGTTTAAACGATCTCTTGTTATTTTGGAGCTTGTTTTTCCAGCGGTCTTTTCCACGGCTGCTTCTTTGGGGATATAATGCGAAACAAAATAATTTTGGAAACCCATTATTCCATAGAGAAAAATATGTCACCAATCCCATGCCCTTTATTTGATAAAAAAAAATTGTCATGAACGTTTCTTTAGTGATGATCTAAACTGCAGAATAGCAATGGTTATAATTATTACCAAACTGCCAACATGCTGAAGACAATTTGAGATAATTTAGCATATATATTTTAAATAGCTTGTTTTAAATGTCCTTTTGTGGGTTTTGTTTGTTTGTTTGTTTGTGGTGGTTTGGTGTTTTTTTTTTGTTTGTTTGGGGTTTTTTTTGTTTG
>VXAY01000396.1:38104-84786 GCA_013399855.1 Oxyruncus cristatus | reverse complement strand
TTTTTTTTTTTTAAATCTCACTCGATGTCTGTAGCAAACTGGGGTTTAGCTGTTAGGAACTGGTTTGAGGGACGTGGTTGAGAAGAGGAATCTTTTGTTTTGCCCCTTTTCGAAGAACTTGCTCATAAGCTAACATTTTGAAGAGCGCATCACTCTCTAGTCAAAACAATCCAGATTCTTGTGTGAAAGGTAAATATTTTGCAACCACATTACTGGAGCTGAAATAACTAAACAAGTCAGACACCGAAATTAGCAACGTGGTGAAGCATGGGCAGTAAGAGAGAGCTGCAGCACGGAGTAGAAGTGCTCCTCTTAACCTGCCAAAAGCTGCAGAGCCTTTCTTCAGCAGAAACCACTGCCGTGAGGTTTTGAAGGAAATGCAGCTTAGCAGAAAAATAATTTCTGAAATTTTACTGGGGACAACAACTATCAGAGGCAAAGCCGCGTACCTGTAAAACGAGCCCCTCTGTATCACATGCTTCATATTAAACTTTCATGCAGTCTTCCTTCGCTGTTTTTTTCCAGCTAAAGGGTTCTTATAAACTTTCCTTCGTTTATTTAAGTCTGGTTTTCATTGCTGCAGTTTTGCATGGTTTGCTTTTGTTTAGTTTATTAACCCACAGGGTTACTTTAACTAAATATTTGGGCTGAATACTTTGGGGTTGGATTTCAACGTTTTCTAACAAAATTACTGAGTTTTTTGAAGCCACACAGAGAACTCTGTGTTGACTTTATTAGTCAATTTAACAGGCTATAAGGAAAATAAAAATAAGAAACATACTAGTGTATCCCCTCCAGTGAGGATTGGGGTTTAAACTGGTCTCTTATTTAGTATTTCAGACTGCTAGCGAGGCTGCATTAGCTTTACTAACGTTTTAATAGAATTGTTCAATGTACAGCGTCTCTGCTCTGCCGAAGCCGGCCACGTTCCCGCACGGTGCCCGATGACGACCGTGGAGGTATTTTTAAGCCCTCCACGAAGGAAAACAAAAAAAACCCCCAACCAACCAACCAAAAAAAAAAGTATCTCTCCTTATGCTTGCTGCCCCACTCTTCGGGCGACGGGCGCAGGATGGCCTGGCCGCGGTGATGACACGGGGGCAGGCGGCTCGTCCGGCCCCAGAGGGAGCCCGGCGGGGACCAGAGCAGCACCGCTGCGGGACCGAAAAGGGTCCGGGGGCTGCGAACCGGGACTGAGGCGGGCCCGTTGTGCCGACTGGGGAACATCTCCCACCCCACATCCTGGCAGACTCTTCCATAGCCTCCCGTTGGGGTTGGCATGCTTATTTTGGGTGCTTCTTTTGTTTTGTTTTGTTTTGTTTTGTTTTTTCTTTTTTAAAGCATTCGCCCTGCTGCCTGACTGGGACAGAAAGTAACACGTTAGCCTGGGAGATATGGGCACTTGGAGAGAGACTGAGCTGTAGGGGGGGATGTGTGTTGGGAAGCAGAAACTTGTCTGCAGAAAGAAGCTCAAATCCTCCCGATATGGTGTCACTTGCCTGGGTTGTAGGACCCCTGTGACATTGCCCCTTCGAGCAAAAGCGTGGCAGCAAGTTGGCCAACTGTTTAGTGCAATGCACTGTCATAAGGAAACCAGGGGACTCCTCCGAGATGCTGCTGTGGATACCAGTCACCAGTTCCTACGGGAACCCTGTGGATTTTTTTTAAGGCACACATCTCACCCACAGAGTAATTGTCCACTGCTGTGCTGGGCACATCACAGGCTGCTCTAGAGATGCTTGAGCAGTGCACTTTTACTATTTAAAGGCTAGTAACATCTCCTGGGTCTCCCCTTGGCAAGGAGAGGTAAGTACTCCACTGCTGACAGCTCGCATTTCTAGTGGTGATGTGCAGAGGTCGATAATCTCAAAATTTAAGAAAGAGAGAGTAAGAGTTGCACAGTGTAGAGATGTTAAGACAGCAATAAGACATGAAGATCAGGCTGTTGATGTTTGCTGCCTCAGAAAACAGGAGCCAAGAGAAAGACATAAAGAGGAAGAGGAGAGGATCAAGTTGAGAAGGACCTTTGCAGGGCCTCTTTGAAGGAACAGATAGGGACAAAAGCTGCCTTTGTCAGCACCACAGAATAAGACATCGCAACTTGCAAAATGTGAAATACCATAAACCAAAATGAGAAAGAACTATGTCTGTGTGGGTGAATGAGAAAACTCCTATGTAAACATGGGTGGACTTTCACTTATGGAAGTAAAAACTTGCAGAAAAAAGCAGAGAGAGCTACAGACAGGTTATAGGACTGCAAGAGACCCAGCAGATCTGTGGTCAAATGTCAGAGGCACAGTCCAAAATTTTAGAAAAACAGCTGTGTGGTGTTAGTTCCCACTAACTACTGTATTAACTTTCCGAATCTCAGGCCTAGATATTACAGTGATATAAGTCCAAGACAGATGTACAAGTGTATCTATCAGGGAGATACACCTTGACTTGTTTTAGGCAGCTCTCGACAAGGCCTTAGAATGAAAATGCTCTTGCTGTCTCTCTCAATCATAAATCAGTCTAACCTCAATGACCAACAACAACTCAGCAAGAAAAGCATGTCGTGTTTGTCAACAGGATTAATTCAGTCTAAAAATGAAGTAGCCATTTCTGATAGAGCTGCTGACTGCCAATACACAACAGTGAGACTGTCCACTGCTATCCGGATAATAAAACCTAAATACTTAACTCCCTAAAATATGTCCCATGCCATAACATTAACATGACAGTCATACTCTTTTTCTGATATCAACATGAGAAAGTAAAAGAGCAAGTTATACCTTCAAATATTATTACATATTGCTTGTTTTACTTCCTTGCCATTGCATCTTGTAAAATATTTTGTGGTCTCTTGAATATAAAAGGGTAGTGCAGAAAGTCTATGCCAGAATCAGGCATAGTTTTCAGAAGAAATAAAAGCTTGGAGCTTAGCTAGTAGTGAAGAAATAAGATAACTACAATAAAGGGCTAGTAAGTGTTTACTCTGTTAAGTATTGCTATTATTTCTCCCTCTCATAAGTGATCTTGCAGTACTATTATGCCAAAAAATTAAGTTTATTGTATTACAACCAGATTTTCTAGACCTCATTCAGAATTTCCAGCATCAGTCTTTAATTTCACTAAGTAATAAGAAGATATGAATTGTTACTCTTTGTCAGAAGTTCCATGTTTTCCTTCAGTCAAAAGAGAAAAATCTGAACAAAAAATGATTGGTTGTACCTTAGTCTGATATCTGGTAATTGTGGCAACAATAAGAAAGTGAGAAGAGCAAATGAGGCAGAGAAACACTGATATAGTGTGGAAAAGAGAAAAAAATCAGGAGAAGAACAGGTTAAAAGATGAAACAGGGTAAAAAAGATATGATGAGAAAGACACTAAAGACAAAACTTTTCTGCAGTAGCTGTACAGCTTGATAAACTCTTCCATCACCATTTTATTCCCCCTTGGACACGTAGTAGTAAAAAGCATTATTAAATCTGCACCTCAGATTTAATGCCATCAAAATCTTTACATTCTTAGCTCCTTGTTAAGGATGTGATACTACAAAACTCTTGGTCTCAGCTGTCAGCTGCAGCCCTCTGCTTTGCAGAGTCCCAAAACATGTACTTCAGCTCTGACTTCATTCAATGTGTTAAACCCAGCTGCAGCCAACGTTAATTAACAAAGGAAGAAAGGCTGAACCAGTTATTAGTTGACTGATCTCCTTGCTTGCCATGTTTGAAACCACTCTTAGCAGCTATAGAACAAGAATGAAACAAAAGAGAGCTTAGCACTTATTATATATAGGACTGAACATGTCTTCATGATATTGTGCATTAATTATTCCTTCTGATTTCAAGGATGGTCATTCACGTCCCTTGGCACTGCAATTAGTATTTAAAAGAAAGATCCTAACAAGAAGAGCCACCCCACAGCAGAACAAAACCCACACACAATAATTATAAATTACATAATCATCCAGTAATTTGAAGCAGCGATAGACAGCCCACAAAATAAAAATCATTCCCACACCCACAGTTTTATTTCTGTGTGGGTTAGATGTGCATATGGAGGGGTGATAGATAGACACTGCATATCCAACATAACAATGCTCTTATTCACAGACACAGAATAGAGTAAAATATCAGAATTTAATGCTGTGAGTATTTTCCTACAGCAAATTCTGGTTTTGGGATGAGAACTCAGGCCTGTATTAATTAAACACGTGGAGCTGTACAGTTTCATGAGTGTGTTTTTTCTAGTGAATGTTTTCAAGTATTGAATAACTATAATAATAATGTTTAAGCATTTGTTATGTAGCCTTTTGGTCTGAAAACAATGAGAAATACAAAATAAATGGTAGTAATGTTGGTGTGATGCAGTAAAAAAGGTATATAGCATTGACTGTCATTTGTTCTGTGTATGGTGACTCACATGGTGGATATTTCAGAACAAGACAGACATTTCCTATGTGTGCCACATCAACATTGCTACTAACTATGTTTTATGTCCTAGTGGCCTTGATCTTGTTTAGAGGTTTCTATTGTTGTGGGCGCTTGAGGATGTGGAATAAGTGACAAACTCTGCAATTTAAATAGAAAAGCCAGATGTTGAGTAAGATGGGACACCAGGGTAACAGAGAGGTAAACAGACCTCCCTAAGAGCAGACAGCAGCTCAGTGCTGCTTTCCACCATGGGTATTTATTTGTTTGCCTTCACACTAAGACCCTATTTTTTTTTAATGTGGAGACTATAATTAACTGTTTATGTGGTGCAACACAAGAGGAAGTGCTGCACTATTTCTGCAGCTGGCTTAGTGAACTCAGGAGCAGAGGTAGTTCACTAGACAGATGCAAATGCCGTCTACTGTGAGTGTATGCCAGTGTCTTCAACACTATATTTCATAGCTGTGACACTAGTGTAACCATCTTTATGCAAAATACTTATGCACACTGACATTGCATTTTCTTGTACAGTATTTTGTAAGATGGAGGGCTTATATATTTATGTAAACACATATATGCTCATAAATACTCAAGTGTATTGCCATCTGCAGGGAAAATGTGTGCTGTTGCAGTTCCCCCAAACTTCTCTGCATTCTAACACTAAGAGAGGCACCTGGGGGAAACAGAATGAAAAGGTAAACAATTGTTTCTAAGTATGTTTCACTGACTGGGTAGGAAATGAGTGCCTTGTGAGAAAGACAATGATGACACCATGTTTGCAGGCATTAGTGTTATCTGTGAGAGAACATTTAATTTTTCCATGTTGTAGACATACTTAATAAGAAATTACTATATCAGAAATTATGATATAAGAAATACTCCGGGCAGATTTTTTATTTCCACTATTTGCCTGCAAAAGGGGTATATTGACTCCTTTATACATAATCAGAGAGGGCTGCCTGCTCCTGTAATACAGCATAGGGAGTCTGTTCACTTAAAAAAAATATCACCAAACTTTAAGAAAAGTACTGTCAGTACAGATATGTGGATGTGTATCTAGGTGGTCCAGAAGTCTGGGAAAGCAATTTCAACTACTGATTACATATTTTTATCTGTTCTATACTAGAAATTGATGCTGACTTGAACCAGTAATTTGTGGTATATCCTACTGGTGTTACTAGAATTCTGCAAAAGTCCTCCTTCACAGAAAAGGTTTTAATTTATGGGAAAAAAGATTTTCAAAATTACTTTCCTTCATGTCAGTGTTGTTATATGAATAACAGGCTTAGGCTTCCTCCATTATACCTATGTGAAATGCAGTCAATCCCTAGTGTAACAACATAATTGAGAGTAAAGTGCAGTATAAAACTCGTGAGCATACATGAAATATTTCTGCTGATCTGTTAAATCTGAAACATAAGGAAAGACACATAGAAAATGTATCTGTATCAGCTCATGCCCATTGGGGCAGTGTTATCCAGCCTGCCCTAAGTTTCTAAGTTAACTTTATGAACACAGACAAAATTTGGTACTACTATGTTTTCTGAGACCAGATACTAACAAAGGACAATGTTATCTTCCCATTCTTTCAGGACCTGGTGCTGAAAACCACCATCATCTTGAGTGACAGAACAATTAATGTTGTCAGCAGAGAAAATAGTCAGTGAACCAACTGAAGGCCAATATGTTTATTTTCCCACTCAGAGTTGTAGTCTTCCCAGGTGGAGACTCTGAAAACATTCCTGCTAAAGCTGACATGGTTTTTACTTCAGTGAGGGATTGGTCTACCCTGAGCAGGAAGTTAATCCAAACGCTTAAGAGAAAGCAACACAAGCTGCACCGAGTGCATGGGAACGCACAGCTATGTCACTATCTCCACACAGAAAAAAAATACCTCTTTTTAAGAACATTAATTTTCCAAGCTGACCACACATAAATGATAAAACAGGGTAGCGGCTGTAAGGTTAGAAAAACTTCATAAGGCAGCGTGAAGTAATAGCCTATCAGAAAAGACTCGTAAGTGGCATCATTTGACCCTTTAATTAAATTACAAAATGAACTCGGAGTTATTACACTAACTAAACATCCTCCCTTGATTTTCTTCAGTTTCCAAATGTTGCTATATAAACTGCATACTACACTACTGTAAAAATCTTCATCAAATCAGTTCAGCTAATAAAGACAGTTCTCTTTCTGCACTGAACACAGTATTTCTTAAGATGTTTCTATAAGATGGTATCACAGATGGTATCAGAGAAACAACACAGGGCACTGCAAAGAGAAGTTTCAACCTTCTTTTTTACGCCTTTTGTGGGGATACTACAGTAGAAGTGAATGCTCTGTGGTGTAGTGGCTTTATTTTTACAAGCTCAGTCAAAAGCTGCAAGTCCCTCCTGTTGCTGCCTGTATCAGTAAGGATGAAGTGAGGGGGTTCAGAATGGAATCAATAGCTAAAATGAGCTAGGAAGGTACCCATGTATGAAGGTGTAAACTCTTAACCCTGAAAAACAGTGTCATTTTGCAATTGCTTGTATATATCATTAGTCAAGATGACCCCATAAACTGTTGGGAAGGGGGATCTACAGAAAAAAACAAGGATTGGCACAAACACAACCCACTTCCAGAGCCTGTATTTGGTAGACATCTTGAACACTTAGTGGTGTTCCTAGGTAGTCAGACATCCTCTGTGAGCACATGAAAATATACAGCCTTAGCTGGAGAAATTTTATCCACAGTACAACAAAGCACAAGTACTTGAGCAGAAAACAAAAAGACAGACAAAGGTGTCATCAGAAACAATTGGTACACCTGTGCTCCAAACCCAACACACACACACCATGCCAACCCCACCCCTGCCCCTACCTCCCCCCAACCCCTTCTACTCTCCATACTACCCTCAACTTCGGTGGAAAAATTTTCTTCATTTGGTGGTAAAACCTGCTCTGGAGGTTTCTGAAACATGCTCTTATGGTTGAATTTGAAACATGAGAAGTTTTCTTTTCTTCTCTCTTTTGACAGCTATTATAGGTATTTTGTGTCACTGCTGTATTTTGAGCACTTAAAACACTAATAAAATAATGTTATATGTGGGGCAGTGCTCATGTTTTAAGACTGATGTTGAACAACTAGAGGGGATTAGGGAGAACACTTATAAGGAAGGCAAAATACAGTGGTGATTGTCTTTTGGCTGCTTTAAAGCAAGACAGCAGTCTCTTGCTGTTAGACCTGGGGCTGATCCTTGCATATTCCTGCATGCCAGCTGCACCAGCACAGTACTTCTGAGAGTCAGGGCCAAGGAGAGTACAATACTTGCAGTGGGGAAGGCAGTCAGTATGGGATGCTGTGCCTTCATGTATTTTTTTCACGTCGCTGTAAGAGCAAAATCAGAAAGGACACTTAAGTAGACTGCAGAAATCTTCAGTGCTTATGGTGTTACCCCACTGTGTGTTTTGCTTTGCAAGCAGTAAAACATCTCTTGATTTCAAATGTTGCCTTCCACAGCTTGCCCACACCCTCAGCCCATAGTCCTAGCAGCACTGGCCACTCTCCCCTGCAGCCTACTCCCTCAGGCCTTTACTCTCCTAGAGATGCTAAAACTAGTCAGCTGAATGAAGGAAAAATACAGTTGCCAAAAAAAAAAAAAAAAGTGAAAAAAGCCACCCAAAATAAAATGCCTCTTATTTACCAAGAGCATGTATGTGAAGCTATTAAGAGATGTGTGAAAACATGCAGAGGTTTCAATGAAGGAGCCCAAGGTTAGAGGCTGAGACCACTGTCCCAGCAGCACATCTATGCCATGCCATAAAGGTCTTCATGCACTCCACCACTGGCATGTCAGAGGGCATTTACAAGGGTCTAAGGAGTGTACAGAGAGCTTTTTTGTAAGACAAGTGAAAAGAGCATGAGAAATTGCTTTTTAAAATTGTTAGTGTGACAAGATACATACATTTCAATGATGTGGGCATGCAGGTGCAATTCATCACCTCTTCTCTCTCTAGGTGCAAGATTTCACCAGCATCATGGATATTTGATGAGCTTGCTTATGCTCTGCAGTCTGTGACTGAGCATTTAAGGTCTCTCCCCTGTTGTTGTCCCTGTCTCTCCTTCCCACCCTTCTGTATTTGCCAGCATATGTTCACCCTCCTCTGCACTCCAGAGTGTGGCTACATCCTTGGGTGGTCCAGCTTCCCTCAGGGAAACCAAAACCCCTTGAAAAAGAAAATGGGAGCTGACGGGAGGCAGATAAACCATCTTCCTTCCTCTTACTTAAAGTACAGCACCAGCATATTTTCCCGTCTTTAAAAAATCTGGAGCTGGTACTGCCTCCTCCAGCAACTGAGCCTTTCTCCCTGATGTCTGGTGTGGGTCTCCATGTCTGAAAAGTACACACCCACAATATGACAGGAGCAGTGAGTGAAACAGCAGGAGAAAAGTCTATGCTGATGGTGACCTATAATGTCTGCCTGTGTGTTCTTGGTGACAGCAAGCATTTAGATGAGGGGAGAGGGACATTTTATGCAGGTCAATGGGAAAAGAGCCCACAGTCAGGGAGATAATGGAGCTGATGATGATACATCTTGCTGGCGAGCACTCCTGTGGTGAGCAGGTCAGTCACAGTGCTTACATAAGTTTTTAACTCTAGGACAGGAGCAAAGGTCTCTGCTGGGTTGGTGGAGAACCTGCTATCCAGGTAAAGTAATGTACTGCCTTGGGAACTAGAGGATGCTGCCTCACTCTTGTGACCTAAAGTTCAGTTCTGTAACCTGAGGTTTAACACATGACTGATGACATAAGTCCTTGCTGTAGTCATGTCATCGCCCTGGGGAAAGATTTGTCTGGGTCCATGGCTGGGCCTGCATTTGCTTTCTCAGGGCTGCTGCTACGTGCTATGTGGCCTGAGCCTGGAAAGCTCAGGGAGCCAGCATGGTGGAATGGAAGGGAATGTTATCCCAGGGGTATAGCAGCGGTAGAGGTGGGGTATTTCTCCATCTCAGGTGTATGTTGGATTGTGGAGTGTAATAAAGAGCCCAGGAACTGGTATCATGTCCAGAACAAAACAATCAACTTGAACTGGAAAAAGCAAGTGACCTGAGAGACATCTAGGGTAGGGACTGCAACAGAATTACAGAATCTCCTCTCCTTCGTCTTCCAGTGTCCTTCACTGCTACAGCTCCCTAAGCCTTCCTGTTCTTGCTTAAAAGTAGCCAAAGATTTTCAGATCTCCAGTACTCGGGAAGACAGAGTCCCACCAAGGGTCAAGTTGTATTGTTAGCATTCACATCCTGTTTGAAATGCAGTCAAGCTCTCAGCAGGAGTTTTCTGTCACTCTGGTGCTTCTGTCACTTGTGACTGTCTCTTTTCTTCTGCAACCCCACTTCAGATGCCCAGTTTTAATCTGGTGCCAGTCTTGGCCTCGTGCATGCCTGTGGCAAGGCATTGCAGGTGGCCCTTGCCCCCTCCCGGGTTTGGCTGCCAGTACAGGGCAATGGAGGAGACTCCTGTGCCTCTACTTGGCATCACAGCAGCAGTGTCTGTGACCAAAATGTTTCTGGTCATGGTCTCTCTCGTGGGTCATTTGTGCGCAGGGTGAGCCTGGTCCCCGGGGGTGTTAGTTTAGTGGGTAGATGTTGGTGTGACTGAAGGTCGTGTGAGGAGCTTCACAGTAGGCAAAGAGAATTCCAAATGGGGTGAGAATCAAAGTAAAGGCAAAAGTAAATTGAGTTTAAACCACTTTATAATAGGGAGCAGAGGCTTCTGGAGGACAGAAGCTTCTGGATTTTCAAGCGCTCTAGCAGGCCAGGAGTGAAAGTATTTGATCTAGAGACCCACAGATCCCCAGGGGAAGATAGAGAAGTGGTGAGTACACCAGAACCCCAGCAATTCTGCCAAAGGATTTCCCATTCAACATTCCCATTCCCTTTCTGAGCAACATTATGGGAAAAACTCCCACTAAAGTAAGTGGCAGCAAGACATCCACAAGATCTCTTAGTCCTGTCAAATGTCTAGTGTTAAGACTCTCTTCCTCCTCATTCCCTCCTGCAGCTGAAATTGTCTTTTTTACATTAGTATGGCACTGTCCTGCTGTCTCCCTCTCTGTCTCTGACACCAGTTGGGGTTGCCATCCACGTGTGTTAATCCAGGTGTACCCCACAGTGCAGTCCTGGGCAGTGTGAGTTTGCACTGCTGTGGGTAAGCCTCTGAGCCAGGCACTGCCCTCCACACCACTCTGCTAAGTAGAACATCCAGCAGCTGCAGAGCATGACACAATTTATCTTGATGTGTCACATAGCACTCTGGGCTACCTCATCTCATGTTCTTGGAGGGAGGGTAACACTGGAGAGGTCTGCTTTGGCAGCCTGGGCTGTTTCCCAATAACTACCTCTGCAGAGGTAAAGTGGAGTATATTGTCAGTAAAGAGGAGATAAATTGTCTGTGCCAGGCTCTTAACTGGCATACATACTCACTCTGTGGGTGTCTGAGATATGGCTGTGTTACAAGCGTAAACCAGGTTTGTGCTTCTGTGCCCATGGAATTTTCTGTGGCATCCATCTCTTGTGCAAAAAATGTGCTCCATAATCTGGTTTTGTTTCTATCTAAACATTTTTTTTAGCCATGATGGGCATGAAAGCAAATTATTAGAAGTGGTTACCAGGTGTAAATCTTTGTCATGCTGAGTTTGCAGGAAGGCTGGGAAGGAGGTCTGAAGTAGGTGACCTGCCTCATTCATCTCAACAGGTTATTAACTGCGAAGGTTTCAGTCTAAAAGCATAAAAAAAAATGCTATTAATGGTTTACTCCCTGATCACATTAGCAGGAGGCTGTAGTGAACACAGCCTGAAATCATCCTTTTCATTGCTTAGAGAGCAGTCATGATGTTAGTTAGGCCCATCTCCTTATCTCAGCTTTTGACTTAATTTGTGGGCCTTCCAATCAGTTAATACACTGTTTTCCATTCCAGCATCCACTGAGCACAGGCAGATGCCTTCTGAGACCAGACCACCAAAGGAGAGCCCACTTTCCTACATGAAGCTGTGTCCTCTGTAAGGAGGGTCGTGTGGTTAGCTGTACAGAAAATTCAGCAGCTGGACACTGATGTGTAAAAGATGCGCTCAGAGCTAAGATAGCCCTCTTTGGCTTTATGCTGGGACAGAGGATGAGTGCTCACCTCTTCAGGGCCAGTGAATATCCAAATGGAGATGCTTTCCTTTATTGCCTCTTGGTTGCTGCCCAGGTGCATACATAATCAACCTGAGCATGGCAGCAGAAGAGCAGGCATGCCAGGACAGAAACCTGACTCTAACCTGTAAAGCAGAGGTTTCTCTAAAAATACTACACTTACACTGTCCTAAGTAGCTCTCATATCTCCCCAAAAACATTTTTTGATGCTGCAGTGCAGTTCCTATATTCAGACTTTCAGCAGTTTGATCATCAGATGGAGCCTAATGGAGGAACTGAATCTTAGCTTATTCACAGTTTGTGTTCCTAACTTAATTTACCCCTCCTTATTTCCCCCGTCTTGAGCTGCAAAGGTACCATGGCATTTCTGACCTGTCTTCATAGAGCCACAAATTCCTGAATCTGTGCAGCAACACTTTAACACCTCCTTTGGCAGCGGGGAGAGAGGGATCAGCAAAGGATAGAGGACAGGCAGGGGACAGAGCAAGGCTGCACTCTGGAGGGATGCCAAGATGGAAAACGGGACTATTAAAGCTCAAAGTGGTGCACCTTGAGCAGAATCCATAGGGTACAGTAGAGTGGCAGTGGAAAGCAGAAGAGCCAGCAGCACACACATAGCCGGGGTTTGTTTTCCTTCCCAACCACAGGTATAATTAAAAGCACAGTTTGGTCCTGGCTTCCTTTGATTCATTTTCTTTTTCTAGACCTGTTACACAAGTTACACATGCAAAGCATTTGAAATAACAAGGCACGAGAGCATCAGAGAGGCTCAGGCACACGAAGGGTTGCAGAAGCTTTCAACTGAGTGTTCCCCACCACTAGGAAGCCCTGCGTTATGGATTGGCCTGTGCTCTGTGTGAGGCCCCGAGCAGAAGCGGCTGTTGCAGACAGCTGGGGACTGGAATCAAGCTGTGATCGGCCTCCCCCTGTGCTTGCACTGCTGGAGACAGGAACAGCCTGCAAGGAGAAGGGTTTTCACAGGATGCTAGACCCAAGGAGCTGCTGTGTTTTAAGGACTCTCTGCCTGTCATTTATGTTGTGGGATTAGACCACGGTGGATAATAACATAGAGAGAAAAAGTAGTCATGCCATGACTTATCAAACACACATGCAGGAACAAGAATGAAGTACTCCAGACTTGAGGCTGGAGTGGATGCACTTGGGTAAAGAAGCACACAGGCACAAAGGAGCAATACTGCCTGCTGACTAATTCCAGTGTAAGATCCACATGCAGACAGGGCAGATCCATAGGCAGCAGAGCTGCTCAGAGTCTGAGGCAATGATTTGCTTCCCGTGTTTTGTGAATCCACAAAGGCTGTGTACATCACTCAAGTAATGGTGATAACTATCACCACAGGAAAGCTACAGAGGTTCTTGCTACATGAGAAGCTACTGGTGATAATGGCATGAGTGGAACCAAAAACAACCTCAGAGTTCCTGTAGTGCTTGCCATCCTTCCTCCAGTACTCTCAACCAGCAGTGAAGACTCTGACTAAAATTCATAGAAAGGAGCAGGTGAGAAAATGATTTGCATTGTTGCCGAAGTCTAAATAAATTGAATTTTTTTTCTTCCGTATCTGGCAATGACGTGATTCCTCACCAGAAGAGCACAGTGTTTTGTTCCTCATTCAAACAACCATGGAGCCATTCCCAGTGATTTGTATCAGCTGAGCTTAGGGCCGGTCAGATAATTTGCTTGTCAGAGACATTCATTTTTCTGCTTATCCAGTACGCTCCTGTTATGGACAGCATTACAGCAGGCTTCCTCTGGATCCTGGCATGCAGGAACTTGAGACCAAACAGGGTTGTTTTTTTGTTTGTTTCAGAAAAAGACTGTATCAGGATTTATCATGTTGTGACTTTCTTTAATTTTTTTCTCTTTTTCTCTAAGGAATGTTCCTGATGAGAGTAAATTTCAGGTCTTGACATAGGGTGTTGCTTTTCCAGGGGTTGCATTGTAGATCAGTGGCAGCAACAGTGTTTCACTCTTTTGGCTATTAACAGCCACTGCACAGTTCCGTCCCACGCTGAACAGCAGGTTGGGGAGTGTCTCATGGGCAGCACAGGTTAGGACAAGGCTTTTCAACAAAAGCAGAACCCACTCAAAAGAAACAAATTGTGTAAAAGCCAATGTGTTCTCGCTTCCTTGCCCACTACCCCTCCCTTCAGCTTTCATGTCGTTGGCTCAGTTAATTAAAATTGCAGTAATAGGGAGGCTGGATGGTTTAGCAGATTGGTAATGGGATATACAGCCTTTCACCTCTAGGTCAGTGGTTCGATTGCGGCCCAAGTTGGTAGTGACCAAAAGTTATTAGCATCGAATGGCTGCTCGCTGACCTCTGTGAGATGCGTGGGTGATTTCAGTGCTCCCCCTTGCAGGCAGGTGTCCACAAGGCGGGAACTGCTTCCACGGCTGGCACTAATTGGCACCCTTGCGGGCAACCACAGCAGTGATTGGGACTGGCCTGGGCACAGAAGTGGCATCAACTCTCTCTCTGGTGGTCCTGTTCCCTGGGCTGCTGCAGAGCTGCTCATCTTGCCTGTGCCTTGTTTGGGTCTCTCTGTGGCTAGAGACAGCACTGCTGCCCAGGCTGCCTAGGGACTACTTCTGTCCAGCAGCAGAGTGAGTGTGACTTGAACCAACATTCTATTGGTTTGAAGCGAGCAGATTGTGAGGAGTGGATGGCATCTGCTACTCACTTTTTACTAAGGGCAAGAAATTTGGGGCAGTACATTTACTTTCCTACGTATTAGAAAAGGCAGCTGTGTTAGCATGAGGCAGAAGATGGGGTAGCCCAGATGACATGAATGACAGGTAAAAACAAGACAGCTACAGGCCAGCAACAAAAACAGCTATCACAATGCATGATTTGCTTTAGGGAGAGCACGAGGATCTGCAAAGACAGGTCTGGCCTGGGCAGCCCATCCTGAAGTAGAGTAGACACAAAGATTTACAAGCTATTGCCATTCAGAGTTCCACAGCCCCTGGGGAGGAACAGGGAACCAGGGAAGGTCACCAATGCCAAACTCAGTTCTTTCAGTTTTCTGACCAAATTGTTATTATCTAATTAATCTCCTATTTAACATATTGGTATGGCCAAGGCTTCAGTGAGTATGTGTCAGCAGAGCTGCTTCAGGCCCATTACTCCAGCTGGCAATTTTCCTCTCAATATTGGTGACTCTAATCAGGAAAAATGCCATTCATGTTTCTATGTGTCGTAGTTGAAGCATGACAGTTGAGAGAGGGAGGAGAAGAGCAGTATTTTCTCTGGCTTTCTAATTGAGTTCCTTGCTCTCTGGCCACTTCAATCCCCACAACTCACTTACAGAAGACTCTTTTAACAGATACAGCACGCACGATCACGCAGGAAATACAGACTGGGATGAGTCTTTTGAGTCCTCTTTCTCCTCAGTTCTCCAGGAAAGGCCTTCTCCAGTGACACTGGGAGTCCCGTGAAACCGTTGTTACAGTATGCAACCACAAACCTTTGGTAGTTTGGTAGTGGTTTAGTTGTAGCCATGCCAGCAGAACCATTTCTGATCCTGAACATATGCTCAGAGGCGACCTTACACAGCAGCATCTGCCAGGCAGTTTACTGAGAAGGCAATACTTCTGGCTTTCTGTGTCCAGAAGGGTCTGCCAAAGCCCCAACAAGGCAGCAGATTTGCTTAGGAATTCGGCTCTCTCTCCTCAAGCACACATGTTGTCACTTCCAAACAAGTGGAAATGTTTCCTTTTAATGTTCTTGCTCAGCTTCTTGGGGTCAATGCAGAGTCTGAGTCTATCCTTTCCTTCCCTACATGTTTTAGGGCCCCAGCTCAGACTACTGTCTCTTTGATTCTACAAATAATGCCATCTGCTGTCATGTTTTATAGTTCTTCCACTGGTCTGTTTTCCTTTCAAAAGATGATCCAACACAGTGGGTTGCCTGACAGAGTCTGTGCCCTTCCACTGCCTCACCGGTGAGTCTGTGTCCTAAAGCAATTCCAGTCCTGTGAACTTGCCAGACAACTGGTGGACCCTAGACCACCAGCATAGTTGCTCTAACAGCAGTGAAAAGTGGCATGTGCAAACTCTCGTTCCAACTCGTGATTGTCTCTGGTTCATGTTTCTGTAGGGCTGGGGTTTTTTTCTCACCAGGAATGAATGGTCTCACCTCAAAGCTTTAAATATAATGCCTCGTTGGCACCTTTCCATTGCAGAAATTCAGTTGTTACTTCACATTCATCCCTGAGTGTCATATTTAAGTATTTTTTAAACTGTCTTTATTTTGCTTTTGTAGTTTCATCCTTTTTCTTGTGGGTTTCAAGACAAGTTTTTCTCCATCATTTGAAACCCTGAACTCTGACTGTAACACGTATCTTTTCTTTGCTGACATATCTCATGGAGGGTTTGCAAATCAATGGACATTTCCCATTCCTATGCCAGCTGGCACATCAGTGACATTGTTCCTTCTTTAGCATGAGTTTTCTGCTCCCTTTTCATTTCTGTAAAATGTTTTCTTCCATGTTTAGCTGTGAGGTTGATGGTCATATGTTGCAATTCAGCTATTTGTGCTCCTTGGCGTAAAATCGTTGCCTCTTTGAATTTCGGGTTGATGTCTCTGAAAAGTGTTTCAAAGACCTCCCTGCTGGTGAGCTCCAAAACTATTTGCTCTTTCATGA
Source organism: Oxyruncus cristatus (assembly GCA_013399855.1). Classification (NCBI taxonomy): domain Eukaryota; kingdom Metazoa; phylum Chordata; class Aves; order Passeriformes; family Cotingidae; genus Oxyruncus; species Oxyruncus cristatus. Next base: position 68,527 of record VXAY01000396.1, on the reverse strand, counting down.
TAGACTCATATTCCAGATTCACAAGCAGAACTTTTTGATTTGAGGCCAAAGGAACTCTGATTCCACTTTTTTTCTTTCTTGAGACCTTGCTTGCAAAAATATATTCCATGGGCAACCAGCCCCAATAATTTCTTTACAGGTCTTTTCCCCTTGGTCGAGCTTGTTTTCAGTGCAATCACAGAGCTCTTAAAAAGTTTTATTTTCTAGGCTCTGGGATCAATTTGTCTTGTAGTGATTACAGGGCTGAAGAACATTAAAACACTTAAAATTCACAGGCTTAAATACACATACAAACACACACACACACACACACACAATGCTAAAGGAGGATATTTTCTGTTTAAAGAAGTCCAAAATTTGAACTATTATCCATCAGGAAAGAGTTTCAGCTTTCCACAAGGACTGCCTGGTGGTACGTGGAAGGCTCTGCATGTAATTTTCTCTATAGCCAGCATGTCAGTGCTGTAGTGACCATGCAGCCAAGATAATCATGCTGAGATTCCTTTTTCTTCCCTTCAGAGATCAGTCATATGCTGCTAAGCTCCAATTTTATTATTAATCCTTCAACCTACATATGACGTACATTGCTGAAGGATAACCTTGTACACGTTGCCTAAAAGAGCCTACATATGATGTGCATTGCTAAAGAACTATGGAGAGAATTGCCAAAATTAGGTGGAGTTCACAACTTAGTAGAGTAAGAAATATTTCTTTAAAAACATCTTTCAGAAATGAAAAACAAAATGTTCCAAAAGCTGGTGTAGTAATCTTCAGTGTTACTGAACTGAAAAACACTAAACATTGGAAACCCATAGAGGTTTCCAAATGTTTTAGGACAACAGGTCATTATAACTTCTCAGTGATAAGGGAACCACTCTGCTTGCTTGTCGTCAAACTTTTACTTAAACATTTTTTTTCTCCAAAACTTTGCAGAACACTATTTCTGTAGACAATACACCATGTCCTTACTGTTCCTTGGTGATCCACAAACATCAGTGTAGGAATCACTGCTGTGTACACAAAGTTAGACCAACATTCATAAAACTGCAGGAAAACAGAAGAATCCCCTGGTGTCCTCCCTAGAAATTTGTCTAATAGAGATGCAGTACAGATGTATTTTGTCACTTTTTCCTCATTTTGTGTAAATACATCTTACTTTCTGCTTACTTTGCCTAGCCTTCAGGTTCTACTACAAGTCTGCAGTCAAGAGCTCTTCTGGCACTGTACAACACAGAGCAAAATGTTATGTTGATTGATGAGTACATCAGAAACAGGGAATGCTGTTTGTGTTACAGCCCCATGAGTCTGTTATATTTATGCCAAACAAAGATTTGTGTTTGCTTGAACCCAGCGTTTTTGCACCTATACTCAATACTTCTCAAAGCTGGATTCCCTACTGGAAGTTGTGGAAGGTATCCAGCCAGACCACTGGTATTTCACAGTTTCTTCTAACCAGTCCTGAGGAGATGAAGAGAGGAAACCTATGCTCCATTTTCAGAAATTTTAAGGACCTAATTGTAGTTCTTCCTTTTCTACACAAGCGTTCAGTGGGAGGTCGGTTAGTGTAACTGTACCCCTCACCCCCAAAAAAACCTGAATATTTTGTTTCATGATAAACGTCATCCCAGGAAGCCACAATCTAGGTATTTCCACCTGCCCAGTCTTATATAGGGAGTACAAATGTGTTAAACATGACAGACTCCTACAAAAACAGACAGATTGCAGTATTCTATATTTTTGTAGTGATGCCTTTCAATTTTTAGGATTTTTAGCTTTTTGTAGATTTTAATGTAGTTGTATAATCTCTCATACTTTAGAATAGCAGTTAACACTTATCAAACCCTATTCCCCTATTTCATATCAAATTTTCTAAATTCTCTAGGCTTGTTTAGGCTTCTTTCAAGGTAGGACTATAGTAAACACATTCCGTTTAAGAACATATGCACCCCAGGCCTGAACAACAAGATACCATCTCAGTCAAAGCAATCTTCAAGCCCAGAGCCTTGGAGAAACTCCAGAGACAGTACGTGCCGTGAAAAAGAGGAAGATTAGGAAGAAAGAGGTCTTGGGACCCCTAATTCAATTTCGGAGTGGCGTGCCAAGATTTGAGGGGGAATCTGGGGGGTGGATAGTTCTGGATTGGATGGATAATACCATAAACTGTAGAACAATTGGACATGGAGCTTTCACACGTTTTTGTACTCCTTGCACCAGCAGGCCTTCATTAAAGAGCTGTTCTCTGTCTTATCTATACTATATTTGCCTGGAGTTTTTTCTGCTCCTCGTCTTTAGGCAACAGTAAAAAAAATCCCCACGTAATGCAACTATGACTTTTAGCATCCATTTTGAAGAAAAGGTATCTTATTAGAGAACCATAAGGAACAGCAAACTCAGTGCAAATCACCAAGAAGTTACATAATGAATGCAGGGAGGATCAAACTTGTTATTACTCATATTACAAAAATAATGAATGTGCAGAAGTGAAATTTCAAAAAGTCTTCTCAGGGGTTTTTGGTGCATCATAAAGAAACAAAACAGGATTGTGCCATTATTTAATTATTATTTTTTTTATTAGCCTTTAAACCAAAACATTCATAGTTTGGAAATTGCCCAAATACTCCAAACTCGTTTGAATCCAGAAGCACACGATTTCCTGGTCCTGGTTCTGTCTTACTGGGACATGCCTGCAACTGATGTATTTTGCCCCTGTATTGCACTGTGAACTGGAGGGCAGACAGAATTTCCACTTTTGCAAAGACAGAGGAAAATTAAAAACAAATATTTTTTAAATCCAAATTTATTTGAAGTCCTTCATACAAGTGAAGATCCTAATAACACCACTAATATTCAGAAGGAAAAGGGTCAGCTAACATCAAATATAGGCAGTACACAATCAAGCTAGTGTTTCTGTAAAGAAAAACATTATTTTAAGGATGTTTTCTGCCAACTGTGGTCACACACAACAGAAGTGGTCACTTAGCTGAGTCTTCTGTTCTGCCTGAGCTACTCCTCTTTGTCCCTGACCCACTTACTCTTTCATCCAAGGCTTGAAATAAAAGTTAGCTGCAAATGTTTTCTGTCAGTAAGATGTGTCCATCAAATCATTTTTTCATTTCCTACAGTCTGTTCTTTGCATCCATGTGGGAGAGCTGGAGAAGTTCTTTTGCACCCATAGTTGTATTGATGTTAACCAAAGGATAATTTGTGCCACAGTTGAATCCATTGGGTAGCTCAGTACCCAATCCCTGCTACAGTCCCCCTTCTCAGCGGCATCAACGTAGCTCTGCTAATCAGCAAAAATATACCATCCCACTCTGACTACACAGAGATTCTTGGTGCCAAAATACACTTTCATGAATGCTAGAATTCCAGTAAGTCCACTAGTATAGCAAAATCGCACTGTAGAGAATGAGAGCAGAGCCTGACCTCTGGCTGAGATCTCAAACTGAGGTAGAAGACAACTGTGGGGTTTGGAGCATCACATTGCTCAGAGGCCAAGCTGAAAGCTGAGACAAAGTACTGACAGCGATTTCTAAATTTCACCTTTTCATAATAAACACAGACACCTGCAAAACAACAGAAAATCTCTACATATTACTAATAACCTCTCAGCAAGTTACATTACTAAGATTTTAGACATGTCTTAAGAGAAAAGATGGAATAATAATCATGATCTTATGCAGGAAACAGAGCATACAACAGGATGGATACATTACGCCCCAAAAGAGGCATTATTCACCTTCTTCTGCTCCTTTTTTATTCAAAATAGGAAGCAAACTAAATAGCAAAAGCCCTGAGATCAAACAACAGAATTTCTACACCAAAAATAAAATAATAATAATAATAAAAAAACCTCTTTGTATGCATTGCTCCCTAACGTGCTGAATGGAATTTGTGATACCTGTGAGAAAGAAATAATGCTGAGTTCATGACAGGTTTTGAATTTGGCTCCCTGATAAAAGGTAACATGTATGAACATTTGGTATTTTACATTTATTTCTTTAAATATTTACTTAAGGATGCTAACTTCAAGTACTAAGCCAGCATTTACAAATAAATATTTAGGAGTGTAAAATCACTGTTAATAAAAAGAAAATATTGTAATAAAAACTTTGTAAACAATTGTAGCTTACTTATTTCAAAACATTGTTCAACGAGTAACTAAACTTCCGTTAAAAATGGAAGGAAAAAGAAAAGTTGGTTCATCCTTCTTGGGATGAACAGGTTGCAAGATACAGTTCTTAGAGATTCATTAATTTAGTTTGTTTTGTAATTTATATTACTTATGATTTGCTGAGAGTAAATAAATTTTTCATTTTAAGAAAGCTGAGTTAATTTAATTTATTCCAGATCACCTGGATTTTCAGCAAGTTAAAATCCACAACAGATGCAGATTTAATTCTTGGAACCCAGTCCTGCCTAAATTTAAACACAGATTACCATACCCCAGGCTTTACAGTAACATCTATTTTGGACCTAATACATACCTCTAATTTTAAAAACCAGTTTATCCCACACTCATATTCCCAAACCATCTTCTCCCATTACTAATACGTATCTCATAAACTACTTTTTGAGTCTGAGCGGTATGACATAATTGCAAAATCAGGGTTGTGTATATGCTGTCACTTAGTAAAAACATAGTTAAGATCTCAGGCAAATCCACCTGTCTAGACCAATTAGGTCTACCTGTTTATATTTAATGATTGCCCTTTTAGTTTTTATCTGTTTTTATGCAAGCTCCTTTATGGAAGGTTAGTTATGGTAATTGTTTTTCTGTTTTCAAAATGTGAGCAGGCTGTCACACTCTCGTGTTACTTTTTGCAGTGGGTGCTTGTAAGCCTGGTGGGAGTGCTGCAGAAGGGACAAGTGAGTATCTGAGTTACCTGTTTTATTTTTCCCATCCAACGAACCGCTATACAGCAATCAGGTGTGTGGGTGGGAGACGGGCAGAAGCACAGGACAAAGAAGCTTGTCTGAAGAACCAATGATGGATGCTAATTCCAATTCAAAATGAAACTGAAGTGCAAATCATAATGCTGTCAAGCCCCTATAACACAAAAATGACTGTTAAGACCTTTGCTTCCAAATCTTTTCTATACCTGAATTTGGAATTTGGAATAAACCAGTTTGTATCAAAGAGGATTAGGTTTGGGTTCTTTGAGGGAAAAAATAATTTTACAGAAGTAGTTTTATGAGTCCCTATGTCATTTCTGGCTGGGTTTGTTTGAGTCACAAGAGAAGGTGAATGTCATTAGAAACTATCAAAATCTGAGGTTTTTTATTTAACAGGACAGTAATAAAAGGCAACCATAAAAGCCTCATGAGACCATTGAAACACATCACTGTAGATTTAGTCCAAGTTTCAGTTGCTTTTTACACTTGTTAAAGTTGAGCACTCATAGAAAATGTTGCCAGATCATGATAAATTCAGCTCCAACTGGGTATCTGGTTTGACTTAAAGAGTTAAATAATGATCCTCTGCCATATGTTGAATATAACTTCAGTTTTTTAGCAAAATATGTCTTAGATTAAGTTTACAGTACATGCAACAGCACTCTTGAGTTTTTTCTCTGAAGAGCAACAGTATTGCTTCTGCTCGCCAGTTGAGAGGACTTTCCCTTCAGGCTAAGTAGGACAACAAATTAAGGGTGGGCCCTTCAGTGTGGTCTTTTGCAAATGGAAGGTACTGCACTGTCTAACCCGTGAGGTTTCTGACTAGGGAGGTGTAATAAAATTAGACAGAAACCAGTTGAAAGTGCTGAATTCAGTCACACAAATGCAGCTGCAGACTGTTCCACTTCAGTGGGGAAAGGAGACTCTGAGCATATCCTGAAATGTGCACATCAAAGAAAAGTTAACATCTACGTACATGCATACATCATGTGTGGCAAATAAAATTGCCATGAAAATGATACATCTATAATAATTATATTGCTAGTGAGTACTACTTGGGATTTGAAATTTTTTTATATATGGCAATTGCTTCAAACCCCAATGTACTACCACAGTTTCTTAAGAAGCCATCGTAAGAAGCCATAGGCAGCTTTGGAAAAGCATGTGAATTCCTGTATTGGTTGTAACGGTTCCAAAAGAAAGATTACTTGCATGTTTCATGTTATTTTCTGTATTTTGAAAACCAGCTAACAACTTTTATTACTCCAAATAGCATAATGTGTATTTTCTATACGTTTCTGGAACTCATCTTGCTGTTACTTATTTCTAACATGATATGAAGGTATAATTACCTAAAAGTGTTCATTTTAATTAATTCAAATACATCTTCTGATAGTCATAACTAGCTGAATCATCTCTCTCTAGTGATTCCAAGTGGGTGAAGTGAAACCCACCATCAAGAGCAAGGCAGATTGAGTGCAAGCTTCCTCTCTCTGTCATCCAAAAATGGCTCCTCTCATGACTTCAGTTTGTTTTAAAGAGAAATTTAGGGATCACTCTCTACCCCCTTTCTGCATGCAAACGTGAACATTGTTATAACCTGGAACCATACTGCTCCCAGCAACAAGTTGCAGCTGTAATCAAGGACATTGCGATTGAGCAGAGGAGTCTATGGGAAGTCTAAATGGACTACTGAGCAGAGGAGATGGGTCTAGAAAACTACAAGGTAGATGCACTAGTGCATCTAAACATCAGGCAACATCAGAGGTCGCTGAGAGAGCATTAGACCAGATTCATGGCATTGTGGGAAGTCTCGGAATAGCTGTGACAGCACAGATACATGAAATGTGTCTGTGTCCATTAAAAAAATATGTATATGCTATAGTGGCGCTGGAGGTGAAGACTGAGTGAATTTATTTTTTCTTGTATACATATTACTGTGAAAATAACTACCTCCACAATGCCTGCATACACTCTTCATTTTACATTGTAACATGAAAGGGCAACAGACTTCTGCAGTTGTAAATTTTGATGGCAAAGTCATGGGGGACACAAAAGAGAAGTAAAAAAGCATTTTAAAGTATCACACTTCTGCTGAATTTGTCCATTTAAAATCTACTCAGTAACCCTAACAAAAATGTTTCAAGCCTTTTTGTGGTTATCAGAGGACTACTGACACATTAGAGATGAAATACCATCTGCAATTGTGTTTCTGAGAGCATCTTGTTGCTTCAGGTTATCCAAGGATAGCAAACAGATCACCATGTGATTCTACATGAAGTGACACAAGATGCCCTCATCACACTGCACAAAAAGCACAAAGAAACCAGGTTTTATTGCTTGATTGTTTGTTTTTAAAGTGAGTGAAAAAAATGACAGGCTCTAAAGATGACTCAGAAAACTCATATCCCTGTATGAACCCTTCCTTCCCTATTTCTTACCCTCCAGATCCTAACTGTTTCTCTACAGTGAACAGAAGCAGGTAGCCTGCTTCAGGCAGAATAAATTTCTGGTAGAGAGAAGATTAGAATGGATTTTCACAATTTAAAGCTAAAATACATTAAAAAAATTTAGTTATTATTCCCAATTCAAAGAAAGACATTCCTCTATTAAAATAGACAGCAATTGCTTGAGATAGCATTATTAATCATCATCACACCAATGTCACTATTACTAAGACATCATAATGCATCAAATTTGCTCTGCATCACAGCTGTGCATTCCACTTTAAAGGCAAATCAAAGACAACATCCCTATCTTGGAGAGCTCAAAATCCTGTGGAGTGTGGGGCAGGTCCTTGCAAACAATTATTTCCAGAGGAAGTGCTTACACGTCATGTATCAGGCACTCCATATAGATTCTAGGAGATAATTGGATATGAAATGATAAGACATAAAAAAATATTTTTTCGTTTTATTAGACCTTCACAGTCTTCGAGACCTTCCTTCTTTAATTTTTTTTTTTTTTCAGGTTTCTGAGGTTGAAAAGGAGAGCACAGAATTGTTTATTAGTTTGCTTGATGAATTTCATGTTTACAGTAAGGCCTAGATGAACCTCTGGAGGTAAAGAGCAGATGGAAGATATGGACTGATAGGCAACCTTATTAAGAGAGAGAGAGGAGAGGGGGTAATGGGGTAGGTGGAGTCGAGACGCTGACTGGCACAGGGAGATAAAATGCAACAAGGAAAAAAACAGGCAGAATACATTAAGCATGGAACAGGAATGAGACATGAAACTAGAATTTGATGTGAAAAGATAAAGAAATGTACTGACAGCAGATGAAAAGGCCTGGCCAGAGACAGAGCATATGGTTCCAGGTGATTCAGATGGAAAGACCGGAGGGTGATAAAGCAAGAGGCCTGGTAACTGTAAGTTCTCAAACTTAAGGAATGAAGTAATAAGGCTTTGGGGCTGGGGAAATAAAAATAACAGTGAGTATGGAAAGGGACCAATAGGTCCTAGAGGACATGTTGAAAGGGAGGACAGCAAGGCCAGCTGGGACGTGATGACAGCAATAGGCAGTGGGACAAAATATGAAGGGAGAGAAGGGCCAGGAACAGGCCACAGAAAGAAAAGTAAAAGAGCTGAAGGAGACCAGTGTGGCCCTCAAGTCTGTTGTCAGTGGGCTTTGAAATGAGGGTTGCAGTCAGCAAGAAGGTAGTGGTTACCTGTCACCTGAAGCAAGCTGCAGCCCCAGGTGAGCACAGAGGCTGCTCAAGGGATGAAGCTAAGCAAACGTAGACACAAGATTCACAAAAGAGAAGGGACCTAATAAGGTCCTCTAAGCAGGTCAATGTGAGGAGAAGGGCATAATTCAGAGCTGGACACTTCTCACCACTCACACCTGGATTTTTTACATGGGACAATCAGTCCTTTAGGGGCAGGCAGATGGAAGGGAAGAGAGAAATGGTCCCTTTTTTTGGCTGTACCCACAGACCAGGAGCAGGAATAAAAGAGATGGACAGAGGGGATTCCACATAATATCCTCTATTGCTCTGTGAAATACGCTGATGAAAGATACCAGCAGAGACAACACATGTCACTGTGTATGAAGGTGAAAACATTTCATACCAGCATGCAGAAGGGCACACTTGTGAGAGCCACACTAACTTCACATCCTCTTTGATTTTAGGTTATTTGCAGTTGGGCAAAGACATTAATTAAAATTCAAAGTTCAGAAAGACAGTCTACTGTAGTCCATCAGAAACAATACCACCTGAGAACATGAGTGCTGATGTAACCAGAATATAAATTCATCATCATCTTATTGACATAATTTTTGAATGCCTTGAATATACACACCAAACCAGCATGTAGAATTAGCAATAGAAAGAAACCATTATGATGTTGAGCAGCTCCTTCACTTTTTTTATGCCTGGGGCATTATGATAATTACTTCCTTTGTAAGGTGCTGTGAGGTTATTTCCTACAGAGGAAAGTGGATATGTAAGTGTCAGGTACTGTTATAATACTGTTCAGAAATGGACCGCTGCCTCTTGTTTCCCAGAGATGAGAATCATTACTGAAGAGTATGGTCCTATTTCTTGTTTTTTAAGAATGTACAAATGTTTAGTTAGTCATTTTAGCTCTAACACTTGTCTCTGAGGAAGATGAATGTGGGTACTTTGTAAACATTGAGACAATCAGACACAAACAGAATTTATGAACCGGACCCCTTCACAGTTTATAAACCTCTGGCTACTCTTGCTTTTACGTAAAGGGCAAGCATAATAATATTCATATCCAATGCTATAAATCTCACTAGACCACAAGAGGGAGCAGCTTTCAGAGGTGCAGGCAGACAGGGAGAGAGGAAAATACCTCCAGTAACCAAAATAACCATGCGGCAGATGCTCTGTCTCAGAAAAGAACAAAGAAATAGTGGCACTCTCACAACCAGCTGAGTGGTATTTCAGATAACCAGCAAGCTCAGCCTTCATGCTGAAGTGGACAGCAGGTAGATGTTTTGCTCTTTGCAAATGACTCAGTTTATCAGATATTCCTGTGCTCCTTTCCAAACCTTCTCCTGGGCTGATTTGAACACTTTCTTGTAGTGGGAGACAGAAGTTGCAGCCTTAACACCTCAAGTGGGTAAGTGTAGGGTCACGTCTCTGAAAAAGAAGTACTCCTTGAGAGAATAATGACAAGTCAAAACAATGTTATAAAAAATAATTGACATAGAAAGACTCAGGCCATATTTCCAAGCCATCTGCTTTATTTCAACACCTTCTATAGCACCTGTACTTCAAGGTTGGTTTTCCTCCTTTGTTTTAAAGAGAAACACCAGAAACAAATACAACTCTCCTCCCTGGGTTTCTCTAATCTTGGTGAATAAATCTGTTCACTTAAGCAAAATGCTGAGAGTTCAAGCCTATTGCAATGGGTCTCACCTTTTGCAGGAGCTACTAGAAAAGCTGGATTTTCTGCATGAGGTAAATCTGTGTGCCCAGGTAGACCACTGCCCCACTCACTCTCCTACACAATTACACGCCAAAGCAGCATTTCTGGGTCAGATAGGTAAAGGCACTATGTTGTGTAGTACCTTGTGAGCCACAGACACAGGGTGTAGAGCTACATATTGGTCTTCCCTCATATCTTTGCTGGCTTAGACAGTTCTAATGGGATGGAGTTACAACACTGATTAGTCTTAATTTAGTTCATAATGTAGGTAGAATTTCCCTTCTTTCTGAGCTGTAACTTTATAACACATCAGAATATCAACAGAAATATTTTTTCCTTGAATACCCACAAAGCACAGTGAAGACTCTGTAGGACATTGGTTTCTTAATAAATGTCACATCAGTGTATTTGCAAACTGTGTGACCGTGTGTGGGACTGGTATTCCTGCCTGCCACATGGCTGCAATGCCTGATTTCACGCTGGGTCACAGTCTCCCTTCTGTCCCCATGTCAGTATGGGAGGGGCAGTACCTTTGCCTGTGGTCCCTGACTCCCCTGGTAAAAGGCACGCAAGTGGCAGAAGTACCCAGCATACACTGGTATAGCACCTTTACCTGCAGTTCTTACTGCCACACTTAAGCAACACAAAAGCCTGGGCAGACAAAAGTACACCGATTCAGCTGAAGGATTCAAGTTCGCATCAGGTATTAAATGTAATTGCAGCATCTAAAGACTCAGTTATAATTTCCTGGAGCCCCTTTGCTCAATTTATAGAATCAGAGAGAGATGACAAAGACATAACACTGAGGCTTATCATCCCTTTGGAATCCTTGTTCCCAAAGCAGCAATTCTCCCTTCCTACATACAGCATAGGAAAGGTTTAGTACCTGAGAGAGACACTCTCCTGGTGGGAAATGCTGGGGACAGCAATGTCTATGCTAAGCAGGTGCATGAGTCCCAGCTACATGCAGCTGGGGCTCTCATCTACAGCCCCTCTTCTGGAAGCAGACAGGTAAGCTTCAGTGCTACAGTATTTTGAAGAGGAAGGTCTTTCCCTGTGCCCTGTCCAATGCACAACCAGACTTAACTCCACGGTCCCGAGAGCAAGAGCTTACTTGAAGACAAAGACACCATCTTTCGAATTCTTAACTGGTTTGATTCAGAGCAAAGAGTTGGATTCAGGTCTCCCATTCCCGAAGCTATCCCCAAATGAGCTTTTCTTCTCTTTAAGCTGTATAAATCCCTTCATATAAATAATTAAGTGTTCACTGAGACAGACAGGGGAATGGAAAATGTAAGGGAGTGATTGTCCAGCCTGCTAGTTAGCATGCTCATCTGGGAAGTGGGCAAGTCAGGTCCAAAACATCGCTGCAATGACTAGTTAATTATTCATACAGAACAGAACAGCTTCAATGGGACTGAGGTGCTGCAATTATCCAACAGATTGGCAGTAGGTCTATTCTCCTGGGATGTGGGAGAGCTTAGTTCAATGCCCACTCCAAATCAAGGTGAGGGAAGTTTTGAGAATGGCCTGCTACTTTGCAAGTTAGTGCCAAAAATTTGGCATGCATGCAGGTAATTCTGGTAAACTCCAAATCCTCCTACCCTTGATACAACTGCTGCCCGAGCATGAAAACACGTGTTGAGGGTAAGACTCCTTTGCTGCATAGAAGTATTTTGTACATCAAAAAAATAATCTATGTTTTCTTTACAGTAGTGGGGAAAAAAAGATTAAGGACATTTTCTGAATGCAATTCATCTCACTAATCTAAAATCAGTGAAATAACTTTTTCTCCTGAGGCTTTAGTTGACTACAAAGGAATCTAGGTGCCCAGTTTGGATGCAGGTATCTGTCTGGGAGGCATCCAGAGTCAGCTGAGAGGAGACCCACTCAGGTTTCCATGATGCACCTTGCTTCTTGCTGCAGGCAGGCATGCATCATTCAGAGTGTCCTGACACGAAGCACTAACGCAGCAGCAGAACCTCCCCTGGGGCCATGAGAGCCCCAGGCCTCACTAAGTGGCACATGCTCTCCTTGCAAAGCTCTCTCCATTAGTCATCTAAAATTGCTCCTTCCTCTTTGCTGCCTTATTTGGCTTTTTAGCCGTGCCTGAAATACACATCACAATAGCTGCCACTTTTCATAGGGCTTAAACATAGAACTCTAAAACACCGACAGCCTTCAAGGAGGCAGTATAACTTAGCAGCGGTTTGGTTTTGATCAGCTTACAAACACTGGGAGATCCTAATTTATATGGCAATGTCAGTTTATGAAAGGGCATAGTCTCTTCTTGGTGCTGTACTAAAAATGCCAGTAGAATCAAGGAGTGATAGTGTGCACATCGCACTGACATAAACAGGGATCTGATCCACCCAGTATGATTGTCACAGCCTCTCAGTGAGACTAGCTCAATGGCCTCCAGATGGGGAAGCCACAAGAGAGTAGAAGGAAATTTTTTTTTTAGGTTGTTTTCAAATTAATCAAGTAATAAAGTTACATGACTCTGTAGCCTGCATCGTGTCTTTAAATGCGGTATTAGAATGTCATTATCACCTCACAGCAGATGGGGCAAGGGGTTCTTCCTCACAGTAAAATTTCCTAGGGAAGCACGCTAGGGAGAACATTTTGCAACAAGTCCCTGCACACTAATGTTATCCAAATGTGGAGGTATTGCAAGGGAAGAAACAGTGGAAATGCTTGAGTCTCACCAGCGGCAACATGGGTGCAGCACCTAGATCAGAAAGCGCAATAAGCTTTGGATTGGTGCTGTGTCAGATCTCCAAGAGACAGTGTACATGGATCTGGAGGCACTAATGGGAAGGGGTTAGAAAGGTTATTCTGACACATAAAAAGACACCTAGGAAGAAGCACTGAAATGCAAGAAAATAATCCAGTAAACTCACATTCCTGTTGCTCCAAAGCTTGTCTGAGCTTTGAGTAATTGAATACTGACTTATTCATCAAAAATATGTCCATGTCCAGTGGCCAGTGTATATAGAGTCTCATACGTCCAGCCACAGAATGGCTACACAGTGGCTGTGCAGGCTGTATGCTTCTGCAGCAGAAGTTAAAGCTCCGTTATGACACTTCTCTGCACCAAAGTCTGAGAGATGGGCCTCTCTTTTCACAGGCTGCACGTGAATATCTCATGCTCTTCTTCAATAAACAAATTTGAAGGCTACCAAAGGACAGCCGGCAGTAGCTTTGGTGGCTGTGTTTTAAAGAGAAGGAGTCTGATCCAGTTTGCCACCCAAAGTCTCTGAATCCTAAGTAAGGAAAGTGCTGCGCTCCCATGAGGAACAGCAGCTTAGACACGGCTCTGCTACACACTTGATGCTGGTGCCCTCTCTTATAAGGACCTCCTCAGTATGTGTGTCGTTGTGGCTCAGCTTGCTGTCATGCCCCACTCTTTCCAGCCACTGAGCCTAGGCTTTCATTGAGGGTCTCTGATTCACACTGCTGGGGTAACAGGCTTCACTTTCAGGAAAATGAAAAGAATGCCTTGCCTTGCCATGCCTTTGGTGATTTCCCTTCATCCTTGTGAAAAATCGTGGAGCAAATCGAAGTCTGATGCCCATGCTTATGCTTGGGATCCCACACAGCAGTGCACACTCTCTCAGTCACTAACATAGGAAGGGATGTTATGGCAACTTTATTTCCTTCTTTTGCATATGTTTCTTCCTTCAAAAATGTTACAAGCAGTAGAAAGGCACAATACATACTCCTTTTTTTTGCTTTGGAGCTGTATAATGTAAGCTGTTGAGCAGATGTGTTCAGGAAACTGTTTGCAACTTTGCTTAACCTACAAATTTATGAACATGACTACACAATTCTAATGCCAATAAATAGTTAACATGAAAATGAACTACATAAATGCAGGAATATCTGTAATTGATTTACAGATACATCTCTTTTCCTATACGAAGCTTAACGCATTCAATTATCAGTGTAATTACAGGGCAATTCTCTCTCTTCCACATCATGCATTTTTATTTCAGATTTGAACAATACACATGTATGGTTTGTCTAGTTCTTAATAGCTACCAGACTGCTCATCCATTCTGTTAGTTGTATAACTTAATTTAAAATTCCCCATCTCTGCATGGTTCTCAAGGTTTCGGGTTTTTTTGAAGTTTCCTCTTGAAGGGAACTGCCTCTCATTGGTGGCAGTTGTATTCATTTAACTCAGAGCTGTTTTCCAAGTGTTGTTCTTCAAGCAGGTATGAATTGCCTCTACAAGCATCCCGTGTATAAATGAAGTATCTCTTCTTACATGGAGTACCAGAAGCTGGAATTGTGTATGGCATGACATTATCATTATGTTAGATTGTTCACAGGTTTTTTTTCCATTCACTCCATTCCCTGCCTTAAAAAAGCAGGGAGGGGGCTCTCTGTGCTTCCCACCTGTGTTCTGAAGATGTTCTCTGTGGGATCTACTTTTGGCTAGATCTATCGGTGATGTCATCCCAAAACACCTGCCCTCAAAGACTGTTCAATGATTTTTGCCTAAATCATCTTACCAGCTCACATGAAGGATTTCTCTTGCAAATTCACCCTGCTGTTAACCTTAAATAAAGTTTGCTGCACTATGGTCTGAGCTACTTGCCTTGGTCATGGTTGAAATCATACTCATATATAATACTTAATCTTCACTTTGCAGGGAATTCCCTAGCAAGTGTTAGTGAGGGCAAACCCACTGAAGGGGGTGCCATTCTCACCATCCGCTTAGAGGGGAATGTTTCTGGCATTGCATGTATGTTTTTTCACAGTGATTTCTTTTCTGGAGGTAAGATCATGAAAGAAGTGACCATCAAATGCTCTCCCATAACATCTATATTGTTTATCCTTCTGTGTGCAAAAGCTACTCTGGTTTGTTTCAGTTTGTCTTTATGTCTTTACTTGATCTCATGTGAATCATCTGTTGTTTCAGCTAGTTCTGTCCTAGGCTTATTTGTTTCTTTGCTGATCATTACCACTGATCCAACTGAGTCCAGCTACAATTACATGACAGTATCAGCTTGTTAGCTGTATTGTTACTGATTCTTAGCACTTACCACTATCTGAGAAGTTCATCTGCACATCTGCCAAGCTTTAGCAGAAACATAATTCTTCGGTCTCATTTCAGTTTTATTGTCAGTGGATGTAATAAAAAACATAGCATTTCTCTTGGGTACTTATTACTTTTCCAAAGCATTTAAGATTTTTTTTTGATCTTCCATTAGTTTAGCTCTAAAGACAGTGTCAAAAAGCATCTTTTGCCATATGTTCTATGTTCAGTGTGGCGCCCTGATAACTGTCCTTCCTTTATCTATTTTGCACTGTTTTCCATGCTTCCCTGAAAAAAGTTAATTTTTCAAAAATAAGCCATGTATACACGTTGCGCCAGAGAATGAAGTATTGCTCACAGCCATGCCTGAAGTAATTCAGTCAGCCACAGCAAAGAAGTTGAGCAGTGAAATTTATTTCACTTCTGGCGCCACACTAAGAGACACTCAAAATACATTTGCATGAAATAACATCAGCTTTAATGAATGTACTAAGTTAGGAGCAATCCTGCATATGTTAGTAGAGGTTGCCATTTGTGATAATGAATAATTATGCACACAGAGAGCCTAAACCAACGCAGATATCTGGAACTCGGAAGACTACTGTTTCTTCCTTGGTTATGAGTGAGAGACCTTTGGCTGCTTGATCAGATTATTAAAATATGTAGAGAACAAACAGAAAAACAGGGCAATCTTGCAAGAGAAATAACTGTGACCCCTCTGAAGGCACCATATTACTGCAGGATTTTAAATTTGCTCAAACTAGTGCTAATTTTCAGCAAATGTTAATTTTGAGGTGATCATATCTATCTTGCAATACCAAGTGACTTTGAAGCTAATTTTTCCGTCTGTCCACCACTACTTACCTGCTTGTACTTTTTGACCAGTTTCAGACCTCATAAGCACACCAAGTACTAAAACATTCTCACCTGCAATGTGGATGACTCTCAGAAGTGTCTCTCCAGCCACATTACCTCACCTACCTTATGCTCAATCTACCATTGAGACATTGCCATGTCCTGGGACAGCAAAAAGTCACTTGTCAGAGGGCTCACGTCACAATGTTTGGTAGGAGCCTGAGCTTACAGTGTGCTTATGCTGTCTGCTGGGACATGGTGAGGACACAGCAGAATCTGGGAATGTTTCATGCTTTTTCCAGATTCAGATAAAACCATGAATAGACAACAAAACACAAAGCTAAGTGAGAAAAAAAGCATTACCTTTGCTTTCAGGACCTGCCTCCTCTTGATCTTCACCAACAAAAATTCCCTGGATTAATGTCAGGTTACTATGAATAAAATAACATTCTCTACTGTATACCTGATTTTGAGACAAATACATCTTTGTTTCCTATGGTAGACAACATTAGCAGCAAGCCAAGATGGAGGTCCCTGGCATGTTCCCAGAGCTCTGCCAATTTCATGTGTCCACTTGCATACACACACACTCCCTAGAGACTACCTAAACTCAGCCTGGTGGTAAACAATAGCAGGAGATACACCCACTCCATAGGCATGATTGCATCTTTTGATGCAAAATACATTAGCAGTGATTCAATCTTCAAACACACAAATTATTGACTTCTACCAATTCAGAATTGTGTGACTGAAGTGTGGGAAATAGCACAGCATCCTGTGACTGGTAAAACAACAGAAGCCATCTTAAAAGTAATTGTATCATTTTTGTAGAGTCTAAATTATGTGAAGTAAATGTCAGCCTGAAAAATTAAACATTCAAAAATTGCCAAATTCAGTATTATTATGGTTGCTTGTTACAATTCAGCTATTAACTCCATGACTGACATCGTTTTCCACAGTCGAACCTGATCCTGAGGAATATTTTGATGAAAAGAGCAGAAGCTCTGACCACAGTGCCCAAGATCTACATCTCAGAAAGGTAATCAAAATATAAAAGTATTATTCATCTATTACTAGAATGTTAGTCTATTATTGCAGTATTGCTCACCTATTATTAGCCTATTCCTAGAAATGCTGAAGCTGGGTGCCAAGGTTGCTTAGAAGGCACTCTAAATCAGAAATCGGTTTACTTCATATTTTCTATCATCTCCATCCAATATAAGCAGGCCTGAATTTGTTTTTCACTGAAACTTTCTCCTCAGAAATTTCTTCAGATGTTGCAATGATACCCTAAAATTTTATGCAGAGAATTTAGCAAGCCTTTAATGCACATGGAAACTGAATGGAATATGTGTCCTATGCAGCCAGTTACAACAACTAAAAACATTTCTAATTTGAAGGGATTAATGCTCTGACAACACTGAAAAATCAGCGCTCCACTATCAATACTGGTTGAGTATATGGGCCATTAGAATTGGAGGTTTGGTTCAGCATCAGTCCAGAAAAATACCAAAAGAGTGCAAGGAGATGGAAATGATCTGATGCAGTCATGGCTAGGCAGAACAAATTACAGATTTACCTAAAAATACAACATACAAAGAAAAATACAGAATCAAATGGACCTTGCATGGCCAAAACTCTCATTTGCTTCAGCAACTGCCTCTTAATATAAACCATTTCCACACATGGACCTCTCTCTCTACATCTGTGTTTTTAATACCTTGTCATTTGCACTCATGTTCCTTAAGGCAAGTCTCTGTTTTTGGTTACACAAATGGAAATGCAGTAGCTTTTCTCTATAGTAATATTAGCATAGTAAAGTGCAAAAATTTGACATAAAACTCTGAAACAGTTTTTATATGTATTTTCACTGGTATGTCAGCAAAATGTAACAAATACTCTGCCAGCATTCAGGTAAATGGTATTTTCAAAATTGCCATGTAAAGAACAAGAATACAAAGCTGGGTCTGAAAGGGATTGTTTCCAGCACTGTAACCAATTTCACAGCTGATAACACACACATCTACCAGCAGAAAAGCAAATAAAATATCTTTGTGTGATTAACTACATCTCTAATGTACTGCACAGTACATGAGTTGCATTTTTCCCTCCTCTTAACTTCAGAGCTACTGAGCTGCTTAGCAATGCTGTTTCCATGGGATTCAACAAATTTCTATTGGCTGACTGTGAGCCGGTCTTGTATGCAACTAAGATTTTCTTATTGCAAGGTGTCAGAAGTGATGCCTGGAAAACCAGTGGTACACTACACAAGCATTTCATATAAAATCCAGTTCTGCTGTATTCTTAATCTGGACTCATCCCTGAGTCATGTGGAGCCATCAAAGCAAGGTTTTAGTCACCGAGCTCAAAATAAGCAACTTTCCAACACCATAAAGGTCAGAATGGTTATACTGAAACAATGCTGAAGCAGTACTTATGGACACCTCTCCTATGTGGAAAGGCTAGGAGAACTGGGATTGTTCAACCCGGAGAAGAGAAGGTTTTGGAGTGGTGTAATTGTGGCCATCCAATACATGAAGGGAGCCTACAAGAGAGATGGAGAGAGACTTTTTATAAAGGCAATCCACTCCCCGCAAGTGGGAATGAGTTCAAACCGAAAGACAGTAGGTTTAGATTAGATATTCAGAAGAAATTCTTTACTGTGGGGGTGGTGAGGCACTGGCACAGATTGCTCAGAGAAGTTGTGGATGTTCCATCTGTGGAAGTGTTTGAGGCCAGGTTGGAGGGGGCTCTGAACAACCTGGTCTAGTGGAAGGTTCCCTGCCCATGGCAGGGGCATTGGAACTTCGAGGTCCCTTCCAACCCACACCATTCTATGGTTATCTGACATTTCCCAGAACTGTCTCAAGTTTTCTCTTGAAGAATTTCAAGAACGTCATGTATAATATTTAATTTTAATTTTAACTTTTAATTTAGCTTTAAATTTCAAATGCTATATGAAGGTATATAACATTTTCTTCATAAAGGAAACTGTCTTCAATCTCTTACTGTGTTCTGTTAGTTTGCATATATCTCCATCAGATAATGTAAAGCAAAACTATCAGTCAAAATACAGAAGTGAAAAGAAAAAGCAAGTAAATAGCTTTATGAATCTAATCTAAGAACATCTTGCAGAGAAAGGGAGGACATGTATCTGAACATACTGTTCTGGTTTAAGTCCCTTTCCAACGACAATGACTTTGGAAAATTTCTGGTTTCATATCATCTCCAAATGTGCATTTTCAGTGAAGCTGAAATTGCTCCTACTGAAAAGGACTCCAAAGAACAAAAGATGAGAAAATTCATGCTTCATCCCATGACTTACATTCCTTTGGCCAAGAATAGTGGTAAATGATACGAAAAATGTGAGAAATATAATTCTCACTAATAATGTAAGTTTCTGAATATACTGACTGGACTCCATATGGACAGCTTCCAATGAGGAAAACATACTATGTTAGAACTAATTTCTGTTAGATTAAAGTATGTTTAGGATTTCTTTTCTTTTTTGATATTGCATTTTGGAAAATATGCAAGCAATGTTTTGGTAACTAAGGTGAAGTATTCCTAATGTAGAATAAGCTGTGCCAGTCAGCCAGTTTCTTGTTGATAAAGCCTGTTTTGGTCATGAAGGCTGATACATGCAATAATAGTAGAAGAGCATGTTAGTGGTTTAAATTGCACCGAGTAGCCCGTTGTGGGTGATACAGCTTCACCACTGCTCTTCTCTGCTCACTTATGGCTAATCCAGGTCTTCAACAGTGCTTGTCCAGCTGATCACCAAGATACTGTCAGTGGCCTAGTCTAGAGTATTCACTGGAACATTTCTGGAACACTTTCCTCACGTGGAACAGTGAGCTATCTCCCTGTTGCTGCACTCTGCTACATCAATGCAGTGCTGAACTGTAAGAAAAAAAACATTTAATAGGCCTGTATTGATGATCTGATAGAATGTATTTCAATAACCAGATTATGAACAACATTCATGACTGTCTGTCATGGAAGAAGTATGCCAGACAACTGACTTTAGGATTAATCAGAAAATGGGAGGGGTTAAGACAAAGTCCCGAAAAGTCCAAGATTTTCCTGGATTTAGGCCTAAGTCAGATTTTCTGACCATGGTGATCAATGCAACATATGCAAAAATAGCTTAACGTTTTTGTAATTATCCCTGTTTATTCTCCCTGTTCTAAACAGTTTTACAAAGTAAAAAAGAAAAGTGGAAGGACTATTATCCCTGTCTTCAGGGTGATGTAAAGCTCATGATTCTTGCAAATATTTCCAGTTAGTGCAATCAATGATACAGAGACTGATAGATATGTTTGATTCTGGAAATGAAAGAGTGAAACATATAATTAGGTGCCTCAGATAACATTTTCAACAGATGGGTAGGAGAGCAATGCTTCTAATGGTCTTTATTTTTGACCCAAGGGAGGTTGTCAATTGCTTTTGCTGACTGCATGAGGTATTGCGGACATCTGGGAGATGAGTCCTTGATAAATGTGTTTATGCAGTTTGTCAAACAAGCACATTTGTGAGCAATGCTTTTGTGATCATTCCCAGAAAAGGATGATGAAGTTCACTAATTGCTGTAAGCCACCTCTTGTGTTCTGCCAAAGACATACAGGTGTATGAAATCTTCCTTTAATTCTGAAATAAATTATGTACACCATCTTCTGTGACAAAATATAGAGATTTAGTTGTCACCTTCTTCCCTTCTATTCTCCATGTTCTTTTCCTCTCCTCCCTTTGTTCAGTCATGCTACCATTATTCGTAGGATCCCTTGTCATTTCAGAGAGGCATTTTTGAAGTTCCTTACTTTTTATTGTTTGTCTTAAAGGTTTCACAGGGTCCAAACAACATTTAATGCCACTCAGCACTCAGAATTATCTTTGACTTTACAGGTTGTAGTAAAACTTGGAATTTTGTTTTCACAGAATTAGAAAAAAACAGGCATTTTGAATTCCCTGAGAATCAGAAATGTAAAAAAGCTTAAACTAAAATTGTTTCTGAAAATGCATTTTCTGTTTCATTTCAAAATAATTTTTGATTCAAAATTATTTTGTGACTGTCCTAGCAGTTACTTTATTTACCTTTAATTCATGCTTATGTTATTATTACAGAATAATAATAAAAATAGTATTTTAAATTTTGTTTTAAAATGTACTAAAGGCAACATCTACATAATATTGGCTGAACCATCTTACCTCTAGATCAAAGTCTCTCCAGTTCAGGCAGTAATAGTGAATTTTGACACTGATATTTTAATATATAGAGCAAGAAGATAAGTATCCGGCACGATAACAGGAGAAACAGCTGGTTTCAATATCTTTGAATACTTATCTCTTGGACACCAAAAACTAACACAGCAACATCTATAGACTGAGCATGCTTGTAATACTCTGTTTTCTCATAGGTTCTAATATACAGCACATCGTCACTGCAGCTGATCATAAATGACTTCAGGTTCAACAATTATTTCAGACTACATATACCAATTCCATTTAAGTTGCTGACATCTGCTAAAGTAAATCCAATAGGACTGAGATGAAAGAGCAAAATTTATCATACGAATTATTTTTGAGATTATTAATGTAGTTAGCTATATATCAGAGTTCCCTTGTCATGCTTCTACAAAAACATCTGTTGGAAACTTAAGTCAGAGACAGAAAGATTTTAATAGAAAAAAGACAATTGTGTGAATCACTTCTTACTGTCTACCAGGAAAAATTTTGCTTTCCTTTTCCTCTAGATCAATTTACACTGATTTTTAAGCCTTGAAACATTATTATCCATGCATCTGTGCACTTCTTTCTGAACCATGGACTATTAGAAAGAGAGAAAGTGTTCTCTCACCTAAAGGTAAACAAAACACAGCTGTGGGGAGTTGATGCTGACTGGACACCAGGCTCCCACCAAAACCGCTCTGTCACTCCCCTTCTCAGCTGGACAGGGGAGAGAGAATATAACAAAAGGCTCATGGAGAAAGATAAGGACAGGGAGAGACCACTCACCAGTTACTGTCACAGGCAAAACAGACTCAGCTTTGGGAAATTCATTTATTACCAATTAAATCAGAGTAGGATAATGAAAAACAAAACCAAATCTTAAAAAACCTTCCCCCACCCCTCCCTTCTTCCTGGGCTCAATTTCAGTCTCAAATTATCTCTTCCTCCTCCCCAGCAGTGCAGAGGGACAGGAAATGGTGACTGTGGTCAGTTCAACACACGTCGTCTCTGCCACTCCTTTCTCTGCAGGAGGAGGACACCTCACACTCTTCCACTGCTCCAGCGTGGATCTTTTCTGTGTCCTTCAGGATCAGACTGCTCTCGTAGAGGTCCCCCTTTGGGTCACCCATGGACACAGGTCCTTCCAGGGGCCTGCTCCAGCATGGGCTTACCATGGGGTCACAGGTCCTTCGAGGGTATCCACCTCCCCTGCTATGGAGTCCTGCACAGGCTGCAGGTGAATTTCTGCTCCACCGTGGTCCTCCACGGGCTGCAGAAANCTCACACTCTTCCACTGCTCCAGCGTGGATCTTTTCTGTGTCCTTCAGGATCAGACTGCTCTCGTAGAGGTCCCCCTTTGGGTCACCCATGGACACAGGTCCTTCCAGGGGCCTGCTCCAGCATGGGCTTACCATGGGGTCACAGGTCCTTCGAGGGTATCCACCTCCCCTGCTATGGAGTCCTGCACAGGCTGCAGGTGAATTTCTGCTCCACCGTGGTCCTCCACGGGCTGCAGAAAGACAGCCTGCTTCACTGTGGTCTTCACCACGGGCTGCACCGGGATCTCAGCTCTGGCGCCTCCAGCGTCTCCTTCCCCTTCTATTTCGTTAGCCACAGTTTTCTCTCACATAGTGTCACTCTCTTCACTGGCTGCAGTTTGATCCTGCAGACTAACTTTCAACCCTTTTTAAATATGTTATCAACATTGCTGATCTTGGCCAGTGGTAGGTCCATCTTGGAACCAGCTGGCTCTGGCTCTGTTGATTCTGACAGTGTTTCGTTGGTCTTCTTCTGGTCTTCTCAGTGGTGAGTGTTCCAGTCTTGTCGAAGTAATGTTTGCAATCTGGAAGCCCAGGGTGGTGAGGAAAGTCCCTGAAACACAGAGCCCATAGGGGTTTTATTTTGCTTAGGCTACGTGGAAACACCGTGGTACGTCCCCTGGGGAGTTTTACACTGGATGATGTAATACTGGATCACAGGACATTTCAGGAGTCTTTGCCACTTTCTAAGGTGTTACAGCTGCCTATTACATCAGTGTAGTTGAGTCAATTATGGTCCATTATGACCCATCAGCAGCGATGAATACCTTCAGGCTTCGTGTGAACTGTTCTGGTGCTTCCCAGAGGGGAGTTCTCTCAGCTGAGTGATTTGTGTAAGGACAAAGAAACACCACCCCTCCTCGGAGGATTTGCCTCTCTCCTCACCTTGTGCAACATTCAGCCTGTAGCCTGAGGTGGCAGCTGAGCACGCTCTCAGCTCACGGATGGTTACTTTGCACATTGTCAGATAGCACCTGTGTTGTCTGAGCCACCTTTAACACAGGCAGGATCATTTCTGAGGAGAAAAGGCAACGCAGAAAGAACCGAGTCTTGCCAATACAACCAAAGGAGACTTTCCGCTGTGCCTTTTGCAACCGGACTTGTCTATCTCTCATTGGCCTTTTCAGGCATCAGTGTGCTTGTAGCAACCGTGGGTAGAGTCCTTCCTCTAATCTTCGTTCGCGAAGCCTGGCCATGATGATGTCTGAGCCACCACTACTCCAGTCTCTCACATTTGCGCATACGTTCTTTTCCTGGGATAACGGGACAATAGTACCACCTTTATCTTATCTCAAGTTCCAGTCGCAGTCCAAATTCCCATTAGGCATATTAGGGGAGCGGTGGGCTTTGGTGAGCAGTTTCTTCTTTGCACAGTTAGCTACAATGAACAAAAGTCTTCCGATGATGTTAATAATGTTTAAACCTTTAACCATTTCAGTCTCTCACACACAGGGGCCTTATTTCTGGGTTTTAATTAATCTAAATCTGGAGGGTTTAATTGTATTCAGTGTTTCAAGTGAAAGTGTCTCAGTTGTTTATTCATTGAAAAGTATTATTCATTGAAAAGATTTGCCCAAACGCCAACTGAAGTGTAGCATGTCACATGTTATGGCTTCAGCTAGGAGTAGCAAGGGGAAAATAAGGTATTTTTTCCTCTAGCACATTCTGCAGCATATTTATTCCAATCAGAGGGGTTGTCACTTGGCTCCAAGACTGGTCACAAGTAGAGGCGAAATCCTGTCACGTATCACAGAGAATATGCTTTTCTTTTATGCTGCTTGCCATTGGATTTTGATTATATGCCATCATCGCAGATTCAGAGGAAACTGCTAGCCTCCCAAGCTCTGAACGTTAGGCCAGCATGAGCACCATCTCATATGACATAAGCTGTATGACAGAATCTTCAGGGACTGAGAAATAAAAGACATGTACCACACACTTCTGAAAAGAAGGAAACAGATAACACCTGAGATACGGCAAAGGCTGGCTGAAGTTCCACTGCTCCACCAGGAAACATGGCTGGGCTGCATGTGGAGCTACATCTCAAGGTGAACTCGGTGTCCTCAGGGTATTCAGTGCTTGTCTGGTAGTTCATGGGGTATTTGGCCACAGCCAGCCACAGATCATGAGGCACAGGAGCTGCACTTGCTGCTTATGAACTGCACAGTTTGTGAGTCACAGACTGGTCACTTGGCTATAATGTCGTCAGTTTTCAGGGTCTCTGTTGGTGGTTTTTCAGTTGGTGCTATAATCACAGGGAGTTTGATGTCTAAGGTCTCCTTCTGTGTTTCTAAGTTCTCATTTCTCTGGGTATGAAAGCCCCCATGCAGACATCATCCTGATTTCAAAGCTGTACAGGATATTTGAATGCACAGATGTATTTCCTTGCCTAACCCACCTAGCTGCCTAAGATTGAGAACTTCAGCTCCACTTGCTGTCATTCAGCCAAATACTTACTCAACCCTTTCTGCAGCGCCTTTCTCAAGTAATTAATGCTTGAATGTC
The DNA here is from genome assembly GCA_013399855.1 of Oxyruncus cristatus. Lineage (NCBI taxonomy): Eukaryota > Metazoa > Chordata > Aves > Passeriformes > Cotingidae > Oxyruncus > Oxyruncus cristatus. The sequence continues at coordinate 43,276 of VXAY01000396.1, read as the reverse complement.
TCTTGCATCGAACTCTGCTCTCACTGTGTCCAGCAAAATTTGCACAGGTGTATTTTGAGGATGGGGGATGAGAGAAGAGCAAGGTGTACTATCAAAACAAAACACAAGAACAGAAATTAAATGTCAGAATTCTGAAAAATGGTTCAATAAATATCACATCAATTAAAAACAAGCAAACAAGCAAACAAAATCAAAACCAACCCCAAAATTACAACAACCAGAAAAAAATGACCAAACAAAAAACAAGGGGAAAACGTTTCCCACGGTCCTGGTGTTTTTAAACTGAAAGTGTTTGTCATCTGCAGCTGAATGTACAGGAGTGTCTGGGGGATCTGCATAGGCAAGCTATGGTATTGCGTTTGGCCTAAAATGCAGGGTTTGGGAAGGATCCATGGTTTTGTGATGGGAAATTAGCATATTCATTAGAGTGTGCAATGGGAAGAGATTTTATATTTATGAACTATGTGTTTAGTTTTTTAAAAAACTACTATTTAACACAGAGCAAGACTTGAATAATAAGTGAAACAATTAGTAAAAATAATAATGTAAATAATATAATGGGTTTACTGACCTATATGTAAGGCAAATTAAGTAAAATATTCTGTACTAGGGTTCTTTTCTGATATGGCTATAGAAAACGCAATGGCAAAAGTGAGTTATTCCAAGTTTTTTCCTCTGTAAAGAATACCTGATTTTGTATGTAATACTCTTCATCTTAGAAAGGTAGCGTGTTGACAGTGTGTCATAATGAACTAAGTACCTAACACCATGTCAGCACAGGGTCTCTTAACCAGTGAGTGATGTATGAGCCCACTGTTGTGCATCTTAACTTGCCTTTGTATTTTTTAATTTCATTAAACTCTACTGGTTAACATTTCTTTCCCGTTGTGCATTTGCATATAATTATTCTTGGTAGTTTCTTCTCTGCAGTTTCTGGCTCCTACTTTAGGCTGGAATATTTTTTGTGTTGGTTCCAGAAGCCATAAAGCATGGTTCTTAAGTGTTTGCAGATTTCCTTGGGCCAATTTTTTTCCAAATCCTGCTACATTATATCAAGATATGCAGAAATACAATTATCTTACCTAGGCAAATTTTTGCTAAATAAGGAATAACATTCATCTTTTACTTAGAAAAATAACCTTATTATTATAAAACAAATGAAAGTTGAAAACCAGGATTCACTTTCAGCTAAAAATGACCTAATGCTTGGCAATTAGATTACAGCTTAAAAAATTGCTCTCTCCCTCTCTTTCTGCAATACCATATATTAAGTACACACAGTGTGTAAGGTAACTATTCCCGCTATTTTTCATCTTTTGAGGGTAATAAGAGTTGAAAACAATTGGAGACCAATGGAAATATTCACAGCAAAGTAGTATGTAGAAAAATAAGGGTTGTGGGATTTGGTCCACACAGTACTTTCACATAAGGTTTCCCCTTTGTTCCTGCTGAGCAACAACTGAAGTCTAATTCTACATGGTCTAGTTATTGTTTTGAAGAATGAAGCATTTGTTGAGCTATGGTAAAGAGTAATGCAGTGGAGGGGACTGTACTATATAGTTATTTGTATGTGATTAGATGGCAAATCTATATGAGTAGAGAAAATAGTTATAGCAACCCTCTTTTTGAGTTGGTTAGTCAGTCTATGTGAACCAGAAGTGATCCTGCTATGTGTGGAGTTTGTCTGGGGAATATCTGAATAGGAAATATTAATACAGCCTTCTTGCTCCAGCGAACAAGGACTCTTTTGCTGAGTCTGGAGAGTGAGAGCTGAGGCACTGGAAGTGCTCATATGAACAGGATGGAGAAGAATAAATGTGAAAGTTATTTATTTTTATGTCACAAATTTGGTCAGAGGCTGTTGGAGCCAAAACTCTTCCAGCATGTCAAGACTATGGAAGCTACTGAATCAAAATAGCTTCCTGATCCTAAGAACACCAAAAGTTTTGGTTTTGTGTTATATACTGTTGGTCTTTCTCCTTTGGTGAAAGAGACTACATCTGTCTGGGATGTTAGTTTGACCATGGCTGAGAGCTGGTGTGCTGCAGCTGCTGGTAAAGGTATTGCAGATATACCACATTACCACTGTGGGCTTGTTGGATCCAAGTGCTGCTTCTCCTTGAGTATATAAATTTTGAAGGCTTTGATGCTGAAATCAGATCTTTAACTTTACGAATTGGGCACACACTATTTTAGGTGGCAAAATTTTTAATGATTTGGGATTTGCAGGCATTTCTGAAGTAGCAATGAAACAGCCTTAGCCTCAGATGTCTCCTCAGAGTTGCCAAATATTTATAAAGCTACTCTATTCCAACTATTCTACTACAGATTTCTTTTCTACTGCAGGTTGCTTTCATCTTGTGTAAGCTATAAAATCCACATTGCAGGTTCTTGCTTCTGTGGAGGGTATAAACTCTGCAAACACGTTCTTCCCAACAAGCTTTACAACAGTTTAGTGATGATTTAGGCACTTCACCAAAGAAGAAGAAATCCTGTTCAATATATATTCTCTGAGATCTTGCACAGCCCATAAACTTTCTAGCATCCCATGGCAGAACACTCCAACAACCAAAGCAAGTAAGCCTATTATTATTACTACTCTTCCCAGAACCTCCACAAGACTCACAGGTCCAGTCAAAAGTAAAAAATGAATATGCCAAAATGTGAATTTTGTAATTCCAGTCGTTGTTGAGATACTGTTTGGCAAAAGCAAACAAACAAACAAAAAAACCCTACCAATTTTCAACTTAAAAACCTATTTTCCAATTACTATCAAGTCTTGCATTGAAAAATCTGCTGGCAAGAAATTTCCATGATACTTACATGATACAAGCTGAACGAAACCCAAACAACTTGGATTTTCGTGGCAATTTAGTGTCACTTTAGAAGTAAAGTTTACTGTTCTGGCTCTTGTACTGCCCATTCAATTGCACAGGCAATTGCAGTTTAATCATAGCACCTTAACAATTACAGCTTAGATTTCTAAATGAAGAAAAAAAAAGATCGCATGTTTGTGTTCTGGCAAACATTTATAGACATTAAAAGGGGCTGAGTTCAAGGTCATGGAGGTTTCAGTAAACTACTTTGGCTAGAGCTTGGATCAGAAGCTGAGAAGCAAAGGTGTATCAGTATTCAGGAGAGCACTCTAAAACCAAAAATGTTCCCTTGCATGAAAAGATTTTAAACATAGAACTTCAAATACATGGAATGTTATTGGAGAGAAAAAGCAAATGTAATGAAACATCAATTTTAAAAACTGACAGTCAGGGTAGTGTAACTATCAGCATGTAGCACACACTTTCAGTAGCTCTGAATCTGGGCCTCCTCCTTCAGTTGGAGCATCAGCCAGGGCAGATAGCTGTGATGCCTTCACAGTTGTGGTCCAGATATACAGCAACCCAGCTCCTGGTCACACTGATCTCTTCCCTCTAAGGCAATTTCCAGCTATTTTACTCATCAAGCTGTTTATCTGTCTTTGTATTGCTCCTACTTACACTGCCTCTTCACTACCACTGCAGGTTGACATGTTGGAGAAGGTAGTATTTTACTGTCAGCAGCACTCCTAAAATTCTTTTATTAGTATGTTTCTGGTCTTGGATACCAATGTCTTCTTTCCCTTAACATCCAACTGGCATGTCATTTTAGTAACACTGTCCCAAAGTCCTACATAATAAATAAACAAGATTTGGCTCATCCAAACATCTCTCCTCGTCATTCAGCAGATAACGATTCAGAGCCAAGCATTTTTCTTTCTGCAGCTCAGCAGCTTTCTGCAGTGGGTACCATATTCTTCTCAGCATTTCTCTTGAAGTAGATTTTCTTTCTGATGGAAAATACTTCTTTTCTCCTCTATTTCATAGAAGATTTTCTTCTGTTAGGCCTTAGTCTTCCACAAGTAAAGTAAGAACCACGTTCATTACCCCAGAACCATCTCTGAACAAACACACTGTCATTTATAAAATCCAGAGTGCAGCAGTGAACAGAGATTCCCTAACTCATAAGAGTGGTGGAAGCAGATGACTTCTGCTTTTGCATGCAGGCTTTTTCAAAGTCCCCATTCTGGAGACAGTGGAAGGGAAAGTATTTAACAAAATGTCACCCAGATTTCATAAATATGGCTAGTCTTTATGAAGATGCGTAATCCCGTAGGCCAGGACATACACTTAGGTGGAGAAAAATCAAACTTGAAGAAAAAACATTTCCTCTTTAAGAAGATCTTATCAACATTTTTACTCTTCTTAAATATTACCTACACCCACATATACTTGCGGCTGAAAGATCCTCACAGTTTCTAGCTTTTCTGTCGATTTCCCGTTTCCTAATTCTTTTTCACACATGTAAGACAGTGAATTATTGAGGAAATAACATGGAAGCATGAGTCCTTGGAATGCTATTACAACCTCACAAAAACAAGGAGCAGACATACGACAGGAGACTGCAGCAGAAAAGGATTAATCTTGCACTGGCCTGACTGTTTATGGAATTATCCTCTGTGGAATTAAGAAAATTTTCCCCTGTCTTCCTCGTAGTTCTCTGGCTGATGTTGCCCATCATCCTTGTGCGCATGTGTGTATGTACCTCCGAGGGGATTTTCTGTTTTCCTTCTCCCACCCTTGCCAGTACAATTACCAAAACAGAGTACCGGGGAATGAAGAAGGAGGGAGAGTTCTAAGGGGCCTACTAGCAATTCAATAGGGCTTTGATTTAACAACTCCGAGTCCTTTGAAAACATTTTGCCAAGAAAAGCTTGCCATCAACACGTATAATCTCTTATCAGGGGCCATTGAAAGCCTGGGCTCCGAGGTTAATTCTTCCATCGCAATGAGTTTCAATCAGTTCAAAACTCACATCGAGATGAAAGCTACGAAGCCTTCTCGCGCGGTTTGTCCCGCAAAACCCACTGAGATCAACCGACTGGGGAGGATTAGGGCATGCTCATCTGCTGGCTCTCCAGCAGGACGGGCAGGCTCAAAAGAAAAACAATAATTAGGGATAATTGCTTGTGTCCAAACACAGGCATTAAAGCCCCTTTCCCCTTTGGTACTTTGTGAGCTGGAATGAAAAAGACACCCCCTGTTTTGACAGCTGGGCAGGCGAACAGAGCTGGTGACAGATGAAGCGAGACGTCCCCGGGCACCCGCGGCGCGGGGGGGCGGGCCCGGGCGGGCCGGG
>VXAY01000396.1:18911-38073 GCA_013399855.1 Oxyruncus cristatus | reverse complement strand
CCCAGGGAGGCCCCGCGGGCGGCGGGTCCCGCTCCGGAGCTGGGAGCTGCCCGGGGCTGCGGGAGCGCCCAGGGGCGGCCCCGGGAGGCGGCGGGGTGTGGGTGGTGCTCGGGTGCCGCGGGGAGCCGGTATCGGGACTGCTATCTACAAGTGCTGCGTTTCTCGTACGCTTAATCGACAAATGCAGATCAGATGGGAAGAGAAACGCGCTTCAAAACAACTGACAAAAATTATACTCTTGAGCTGTAATGTATACAACGGCATGAGTGATTAATTAGGGAAACCCACATCCGACAAGAATGATTTCTGAAAGGAATCTTGGAAAACACTGCAAATACAGCTGGGATCCAGATTAATACATTTATCTAATAAAGCTCTTCCCGGTCGCCTTCTGTCTCTCGCCTGGTCCTGTCTCCTTCTTCTTCTGGCTCGCATTAGGGTCGGCTCAGCCAGCACTCGGCTGCCTAATCGGACCAGATAAACTTCTAAACAAGAGATTATATTTGTGTGTTAATGGTCCATACGATAGCGTTAAGGCGCTGGACAGTATGCTTTGCTTTTCCATTGGGGAGGTAAAGTAAGGCTCTCGTCTGTGAAGAGAAGATGAAAATGGACCTATATTCCTCGTCCAGAAGAATGAGGCACCGAGAGCGTGTTTCGTAAGCGAGGTCTTTAGCGGCAGCACTACTGCTGCGGCAGCGCCGCTTGCAAATATAAATCGAGATACATTTTTGGAACTGTTGAAGATTAGGCGGTGTGGTACTACTGCAGGCTAAACTGGAACACGGATTAACATACAAAAACGGTCTGAAGGGTGACGGGGGAAAAAAACAAGGCACAGAAAACGGTAACATATCTAATTCCAGCAAAGCAAACTCCACTGCTAGAGATCACATTTGTGTAAAAAAAAAAAAAAAAAATTTTGGTTCCTTCCTTGTAAAATCCCCAACACACGGAAGCTAATTGACTTCGGAATACACCGAGGAACAGCGTGGATAAAAGGTTTAAAACTCCCAATCTTATTTTACAATGTTATGACGAACTTACAAACGATAGCAGATTTCTTCTCGTTTATCCTGGATTTTACGCATTCACAGGAGCTGATCTAAATCTGTCGGCGTAGACAGACTATCTACACTTTACAAAGAAAAAAAGTTAAGTCATACATAAAAGTGTTAAGAGTGTATACTATTACAGTCGGCTTCCACAGCTCCAAAACAAGTAAGCGCATAAGTTGCCCACATCCATGCTCACATTTCTCCAGAGCCCAGGCAGGCATAGCACCAGACTGGGCAGGCTGCCTCTGCCTCTGCCCTGCCTTTGCCTACGCCGTCCACGCCTGTGACACCACAATCCCACGCAAAAGTTAGGATAGCAAACTCCGGAGGGAAATACGATTTCTCACAGGCAATGCCAGCGAGAGCATCCTTGGGGTTATTTTTTGTTGTTGCTCTTTTTCCTCAGTTGCCCAAAAATAATGAGTGGAAGTTTGAAGGGAGAGATATTAAAATAAGTACATTACAACACAAAATGCAAGCTCGGTCCCGTAGGAAGAGATGGAGTACGTCTCTGTACTTTTTGAGGCAGCTGCGGATATCTATGTACCGGGAAATGGCACAATTATTAAACCCAGCAATAATTAGTTTTAAAGTATCCCTGAATGGTTTTAAACGCATGGGACACCTCTTTGAGAGTCCCGGGGATCCCCATAGTATAGCAGGTTATTATTCATATGCGGTAGTGTGTGAGTGTATAGCGTGTGGTTTCTTTTTTTCTTTCCCCCAAGGATAAAATCTTGACAGCTCTTTCTTACGAGAATATTTCAGGTGATTTTTATGGAGAAAAACTGACACCTTATCGGCGGTATTTCCTAGCCCTAATGCCCACTGCAGCCTCACCGGCATGGCATAAGCAAAGCTTATTCTGCTCGATCCCTAGCCCTCCTTCCAGATCAAAAGCTACATGGCAAAATCCCATTTTTTTTTCTTCCTCACTTTCATTTCCTCTGATTAGACAAGTTTTGGTAAGCTGAAGAGCCCTGATAGAGACCTATCCTGACTGCCGGGACTCGGAGAATTCTACCCAAATCTTCTATTACAACAACGCTCAGTAGCCGTACTGCTGTGTTCTCTGCTTCTGGATCAATATATTTTATTGGTAGTCTTCGCAATATTCGTGGTTGTGATTATAATGGTAACAAGCGTCGGTGACTTGCTAGACGCCGTAGTTCGTTCTGAAAACGTACTAGAAAATATAGGCATAGGTATGAAATCACTAGGAGCAAAAAATGCCCTAAGCTACGTTTCTCCAGATACTCCTAGGCAACCTTCCCACTTAGTGCAGAATCAAACCCCAAATAAGAAACGCTGAACTTCGGTGTAGGTGGTAATCTGAAGTTTGAATGAGAGGCACAAGAGACATCTCGGTCTACTACAAACCAGCACCCGAGCACGAATGAGAGGACACCACGGGTTTGTTCTTTCAGCTTCTCCTTTCCTAAGAAGCTCTGGAGTAAATCAGTAAGAAATTAAAAGTGGGGAGGAAATATCACGTAAGCTGCAATTGGGATTTGCCTTGTGCAGGTGTACGTCCGACCTTGAGCATATTGTAAGTATAGATAGGGAGGAAAGTGGCCTTTAAAACGAAATTTGAACGGGTACTTTTACATTTCCTTTTAAAACGAGGTCACTTATTCTTTGGCTACCACTGCGTGACAGCCTGCCGCGGCCGGGCGCCCATACCCATCTGATTATAAATACGCGGATCAAATCCGTAGGCTATATGCTGCATCAGTGCCTGAGGGTTTTATTCTAAATGCTACACTTCGAGATTTACTTTTCTGTTTGTTTAGTCCAATTTATGCCAGGTGGGTTTCTTTCAAATTATGAAAGAGACGCCAAAAGCTGTAAGAATTGACGTGTCAAGTTTTAGGTGGAAAAAGGAATTTGACAATGTCGCAGTCGAATATTTCAGCAGCCATTTACCACTAAAAAGTGCAGCTTCCAGAGTTATATACCTTGTACTACAGTTCATAAACTTGATTTATGATGAAACAGAATTGCTGGGTTTTACTGCTCTGGCCCTCCCAGCTGGTAAGAATTTGACTGCAACATGTGGGATTTACAGTGAGCGAAAACAGCATTATATCGAAAGCTTCCCCTAAATACTTGATCCCAGTCAACAGGTAACGGAAAACTCTCTCTCGCAAGAACACACACTTAGTTAAAGCGGAAGTTTCGCGGTCGAATGGCGCAGAGGGAGACTGTCTGCCTCGCTGCTCTCTGGTCTGCCCCGCTGCTCTCTGGTCTGCCCCGTGCCGCACGAAAAGCACAAGCGCCTTAGCGATGCCTTTCAAGGAGCGGGGAAAGCTTATATCGAGGACGCGTCTCCCCCGGCTCGGGGGCTGCCGCCGGGCAGTGGGTGGGAGCCACAGCAGTGCCGGAGGGCGGCGGGAAGCCGAGGTGGCGGTGCCGCGCTCCCCGCTCACGGCCGGCGGCGGCCGGGGGGGAAGGGGCGGGGAGNCCCGCTCACGGCCGGCGGCGGCCGGGGGGAAAGTGTCGGCGATGAATTTTCACGAACAAATCTTTTCCCGAGCACCCGCCGTTGTCGCAGTGCAATCGCATGGACCCAAATCGGGAAAGGGGGTGAAATTTGTGACAGCTTGATGTGCTAATATTTGCGCCTGAATCAAGTTGTCGATGTAGCCACGTAAACAACCTGGCGTGTTTTTAACACATCAAGGTGGACTATTGCACGTCAATATGCACTATTCGGTGTAAATCCCCATCTCTTGGTTCGGTCCCTTCAGCCCGGCACAAAGATATTGTGAAGGACGACCGTGCAGTTACCAAAGCGTTAAACTGTTATTATAAACAAAAAGCCTGAGAAATCAGAACGCCGCCCCTCCGCAGAGCCTTCGCAGTCCCCCACCCTCCCGAGGGGCGCATGGAGCTCTCTGCGGTCTCTCCCCCACGGAGCCCCTCGCATCTTCAACGCCGGTGTTACCGGGGCTCCGTCAGCCCTGCGGAGGCACCGGTGACGGCGGCTGCCGGAAAAGGGGTCCCCCAGCCCGGCGCTCTCTGCCTCGCCCCGCGGCGAGCAGCCCGGCATTCCCCCTCCTCGCCCCGGACTCCGGCGACGGATGCTGGAGGGGACGTCGTCGCTGCGGGGCTTTGGCTGTGTCCGCTCTGGGCGCAATGGGCTTGTGAGGGGACCCGCAGGGGTCCCTGTGGGCACACCCCTGCTCCGAACCTCTTCTTTCTGCCCACGCACCGCTCTGCGGCTCTGTCCTAAATCGTGAGGCGTCTTACCGAGGCGCTTGGCAGAGGACCACCTCCCAACAGGAAAAAAAAGGTGTTTCATGTCCTTCTGTGTGGAGGACATGGGGTGGCCCAGAAGAGCCGCTTTTCCTGTTTCTACCTCGGAGGGGCCGGGGCCGTGGCCGTGCGGGGGTGGCGGGAGCCTCCGGTACAGTTCTGCTCGCTCGCCGGCTCCAAGCACCGCGAAGCGACACCCGGGGGCATTTTTGTGGGTGATTTGTACAAACCCGTAGAAAGGTCGAGAGAGGGAGGGAGAGAGAAAGAGGAAGGGACGGAAGTGGTGAACATTTGTGACATTGTAAAACCCGTGATGGTGAGGGAGATCTTGGCTTTGGAAGTAAGCTCTATCTCGCCAAGGTGATAATTAGAAAAATAACCCTGCAACCCAGAGTTTCTATAGGTTTAGCTGTATTTTTTTTTATTATTTTTACTTTAATTTCCCTTTCCCACTCCCTCCCCACCACACTTTACCCCTCTCCCCCTCCGCCCTCCGATACAGTACTAGTTCATGTGAGCTTTCGACAGCTGGACTCGTCAGAGTTTCCATCCCTCATCCAGAAACCCACTAATATAAGTTGCTTTTGCTGTGGCTATTTACAGGCAATTATAGGATAGGCATATGTTACCGAAAAGCAGGAATGAATGTAGTCTTTAGTCTTCTTTCATGCTTTTAATTAAATGGTTCTCTCTATTCGTGCACACTTAAACACTCTTATTTTTTTTTTCTTGCCTCCAAAGCCCTTTGCTTAAAAAATTCTGCCATACCGTAGGTTTTAAAGATTTTTTTTTTTTTTTCCCTACGGTCCTCTCTGGGCTAAATGAAAGGTGATGGTTTCACTTTAGACCATTCTTACGCTGATAAAAAGATCCAAATAACGTTTAACGAGCGTGTTTCACTGCAAGGGGTCCCAGGGAAGGGGAGGTTTTGCTGTGCTGCCGGCCGCAGCCTGGGCTTCCCCTCCACGCATCGACCCTCTGGGGGGGGGTGCTTGGGAACTGTGGGAGAGTCACAGGGGCAGAAGGTGCTGTGGAAATAAAAGGTGGCTGGCAGTTTTTTGTTGTTATTGTTATTATTATTAAGCAATAAGTGAACAAATCCTAGTTTCAATGGTTTTGTGGGATTTACATCTTCCCATGGACGTGGTACTTTAATTGTTGCTCCTCTTGCTGTACAGATACAATCTTGACACAGATGAGTTGTGAAGTCAAGAAATCAGAAAGAGACAGTCACAGGAAGGACTGTCTCCTTCACTGAGAAATAATAATTGAACACATTGTTAACTCAAAGTTACAGTCTCAGCAGCAGTTTAAATCATGCTCACCAGGGCTTTTAGCATACAGACGCTATTCGTAAAAATTCCTCTGCAATAAAATGGTTCATTCTCATCTGAGGTCTTTATACATGCTATTTCACGATTTTCTGTGGTGTACATTCTTTGTTTGGAATTCATAAAATCAACAAAGGTGGATTTAAAAACTTGGAGCAGTGCCTTGCTGAGATTAAGTGTCATTTTCTCAGGATAATATCTGCTATTAAAGAACATCATTGTCTCCTCCAGATGCACTGTTCGGGGGACAGGATATCAAGCAACCACTCCTTGTTTGCAGAGATATGGGCGAGGTGTTATCAAGCAGGGTTGATAACTGCTTGATATCAGTTATCAAGCAGGGTTGATAACACTACTGAGAATGAACAGGACATTGAGAAATCCCAACGCTGCAAATGTGTTTGTGTAGTTGGATTTGGTTTTGTTTGTTTGGGTTTTTTTTAATCCAAATCTCAGTAACTATCTCCTTCCATCCCATTTCTCTACACCTCAGTTTTTGCTCTTTCTCAGTCCAGCCTACTTCTCCCTTCTCTAGACTTTTCAAACCATGACCTTCTTTTCCCCACACACCTTTAGGACCTTCTCAATCATTCCTGAGAGATGCTTGTTATTAGAAGGCATCCCTCCCGGGTGGTGCATTCAGCCTGGACTGCAGCGTGTATGTCTCCAGTTTGACATACTGACAATTCAAATGGCACACTGGAAGAAGGTCCAGATCAAAAGGAGTCAATCCAAATGATGCTGCAGTTTGAACTGTACTGTTTCTCCCTTCTTTCTAAAATATTGAAGGCAACATTTCATTAATTGCAGTAAGATAGGATAGCTCTATTAATGCAAGTGGTAGACCAGAATTTGCAGCAATTACAGATCTGTATCACAGTCAAATATCAACCTAACAGAGGCAGACACTTAAGCAAAGAAGAAAGCCTGTTACGCAGTTGGAGAGAAAAGGAAGGGAACTAGAGCTGGGAGCTTTTTTGAAATCTAAAAAAAGCAGCAGATCTGATTCCATTTGAGGATTGTGCCATTTCTTATTTTATCCTTGTGGTTCACCAATTCCTCGCTAAACAATAATAGACATTCCTCCATAATTTGATATTTAGCTATTAAAACAATTCAACATGTTCTATATATGTCAATTAAGGTCCCACCTTAAAACAATTGCTGATGTGTAACAAGCCCAAGTCCAATGTGGGACAATTTCTCTGCTGCTTTGAAACCCTGATGTGGTGTGTGTGCCCACGTAACATGGGGCAATTCCTGGGCTGTTTGCAGACAGTCCCCGCAGATCTGGGTTTTCCCCTCTGTTAGACACTTGCCATGTGATCCGTGTGGAGGACTGGAAAGGGCAGCCTTGTAACAACATTATTTCAGGAGGATAATAAGTAGCCATCATAAATTCCTTTTTTAATAGTTTATTGCCGGTTGTAGTCTATTGACAGTGCCTGTTTTACAGCATGGAGGAAAACAGTTCCTTGTTGGCACTAGTCACTAAAGCTGTTTGATAGCTCTGGCCCTTTTTAGTGCCTTCAGAGAAAACCTAGTGGCTCATGAAATGAATCATAAATAGCTGAGTTGATGTCGAACAAAAGACTGAAATATGTTTATTTTGGACAATAATCTATTAACCAGTTCAACAAAGATACTTTAAAGCTCAATCCTGCTGTCTTAGCTGGAAGAAAAAAAATCAGTTCCACGAGGATTGTGTCTTGGGTCTTTATAAGGAGACTGTTTGGCAAAGATTGTTTTTCTTCTAGCTCAGAAGCAGTACATACAAACCTCTTATATACTAGAGTTCACCTTTTGGAAAGAGGAAGCAGTGAAATCTAATGCTTAGAGTTGTCTTGCCATAACTATCCTGTCTTGTAACACTGGACACTTTATGCAATCTCTTGAGTGGGATACAATGAAATATACAAGTATTTAGAGAGGGCTGAAAAAGAACTTAGTGCTCCCACAAAATCCCTGCTGCATAACATTTCTAGATATTTCCATTTACAGTACCTACTCTAAATCATTTTACTCAAAACCCTAAGACCATCACTCTTACATAAGTCTGTTCAAAATGCAGAAATCTGGGTGTCCCGGTCAACATCAGGCTTCACTGGACATGTAGGAGGACTTGCAGTCTTTAAGGGCACTATCGTACAATTTTGCTAAAGGTTACTGCCTGGTCTTTCTCTTTCCCCCTTCTCTCCCCAAGGCCTGATGAATGCAATATGGATCCTGAGACTCCAGTTTCAGACTGAAATATATTAAATATTTTTGCCAGTTTCCTCTCTTTCCCATGTGACCTCTCTCCCATTCCCTCTGTGAATGCCGGAATTTTAAGCTCATCTAGAAGATACCAGGAAGATCTGGCTTAGGACCTAATTTATTTTGGATGAAATATGTTGCCAGATGCCAGCTTGAAAGACAGGACTAAATGATGGAGCCCATTATATATATATGTAACACTGTGACAGAAGAGACACCTGGGATCAAGGTCCTTCTCAGTCTCAGATGCTAAAAAATCTTAAATGAAATCTATGTTTCCCATTCGTCATGAGAATATCTAAGTCATCAGTCTTCTTAAGCAGAGCAGCATTGCCACTGGAAGGGAGTACAGCTCTGGATCCTTGGTTTTCAGGCATTCATTTATGCTTCTGGTACCTGTTTCCTGTTCTGCTAATACTTCTAATCTAGTGCTTTTGGTTTTAATACCTCAGAAGCGGACTGAAAGCCACAGATCTCACATGTCTTCCGGGAAACGAAGGCATCCTTACCAATTCCAGAGAAAATGCTCTAAACTACATCTCTTTTTTTTTTTTCCCCCCGACTATATAGCTAATGGTAACATTTCCTTCACCTGAGATAACCCCATAGTCTGTGTGGACAATATGATCCAAACAGCGTACTGGGCCCTATTGCTTATGTAGGTGAAGACAGTTTTCTACAGATATATCCATCAAGTGCTTAAACAGCAGAAGGTCAGATGAGATTTCATGTGCTCCCCTGTACCCACCATTCTTTTCTGGCCTGTTCTGCACAGCTCTGTGCTTCCATCTTGTAACTGCTAAGGCCCTCTTCTTTGTTCTCCTGTTGCGTGTGTAGGCACTGTAGAGGAAACCGGCACACTTTAGGCTGAATTATGGATTTCCATAATTTAGTCCAGACAGACTGGTGTGGCCCCTAGTTTGTGTCAGCTTTCATTCCTTATTGTGTCACAGTCTCATGATTTTACGAGGTGAGAATCTGTTGGTTTTTTTCCCAGGTAAACTCACATTGCTATAGTTATCTTTGCATTGTTCACTTTAGGATTAGATTTCTCTTGAACCCTCCCTTTTAACACTCCTCCTGAAAATTACACATTTCAATCTATTTCTTCATCAAAAAACTTTGTTTGTGCCTATGATTTATGACTGGCAGTGGTTCTCAGTTTTGTCCTAGGGTCAAGACATAGCATTAGCCTTGTCTGATGATCTGAAATCTTGTCCCAGTAAATTATTCCCTCTTCACGTTGTCTCTTGAGTGTTGCCATCAGCTGAGAAAGAAGGCCTAACATCTTTGGTTTTGGTGCAGACTGAGAGAGGCACCTTTCTTTAAAAACTTTGAGTGAAGAGTCATGATGGCAGGAATTGCATACCCCCTGTAGTAGACTTCTCTGAGGAGTGAATGGAGTCTGATCTGTTACAGAATGTGCTGGAAACCTGAGGAGGGGTTAGGGAAACCCAAACAGAAGTCAATAATGAATATCAGATCACTCCTTTTTATTCTTTTTTATTCCCTGTACGCTTTGAGTAAGACCCGAAGACATTAATAAATTAACTAAATGCTGCAGTAATCCTGTCTGTTATTTGTCAGCCATCTGAAACTGCAGATGAAAGATGTGATTGGTGCCAAAATGAGTATACAAAGCATATCTTGCCTGGTTTTGTTATGCCAAGAACAAGCTCATATGCATGAATAACTGCAGGCCCAGTGAAACTAACCGTGCAGCTGTTTGCATGCAACAGGCTGGAGGGTTAGGGCCACAAGCCCTGATTTGTACACAGTTACACTCAGGTAACTTTGCACTGATGAATGATTTCCTTTATTTTTATGACCTCTGAAGCAGAGAGAATTGTCTTCCTTATTTCATTTATGTTGTAAATGCAAAGCTGCCTGTTATCTTTCAGCACTTGCAGGATCCTGGCCCACAGCAATAAATTAAACAACTAATTTATTGCATTTCTCTATTTCTTTTTAAGAATACCAGTCACCTGTGAGCATCTGGTGTACAACTCATGTTTTATTAGTGTGTTCTACCATTCTTTCACTTGGGTTTCAAAGTCCACTTGCTAGACGGAGTCAGAAAATCCCTTTTTTCCACTGCTGTAGGACACCTACAATTTTTAGAACTCTGCAGAAAACTCTGTGCAGGCAGAAGGAGTACAGTTTTTCTGATTGATTTTTGTTTGTTTATTTCATTGTTATTGGGTTTGTTTGGTTTTTCCTGTGTTCTGTTTTTCCTGTGAGATACTTAATATATTCTGTCATAACACTTTGTCTTTCCAGATGATTTTTTCACCATTTTATTTGATATAAAGTCTTAAACCTTTTCTGTCCAGCTTTTCCTCCCGTTATTGGGACACAGTAGGGTGTGGAAATGCTGTGCAATACTGACACCTGCCAATATTTGTCTGAAGAGCACCAATCAACTTAAAGTGTCTCCTCATGACCTGACTCTCCTGCAGGGAGGAAAATCCTCTTGACTTAATCAGTAGTTTGAGAAGGCAGGCAGATATGTTGGAGTCTTCTATTCTTTTCTCTAGTTTTTTTTTTTTTTCTTCAACAGGGGAAGAGTAGTGTAGAGAAGTCTTCCAAACCAAAGAGAAATTTAGAATCATGGAAGCAAAATGCATATGCACCCAATCATTTCAGTGATATATCACTTTGCCTAATCATTAACTTAAAATGCCTTATAAGAATTTGTAATCCACAGTAAATCATTTAGTGAGAATGATTTAAATGTACTTCTGACTAATGCAAAACAGTCTAGTTTCCACACTTGGTTAGCTGCCAAACATTGTTTAAGAAAAAAGGGGGGGGGCTGTGATCCAAGTTGACATAAGTTATAGCAGATACAACACTCCAGTATAGTGTTGGTTTGCAGATTATTGGGTTTAAGAGATAGGAAGAAGATGACATACCATGAAGATTGCCAGGACTATTTTGTGCCTTAATGAAGACTTTTTGCAACTCTATGTTTCATTCTTCTCAAAGCCTCCTTGAAATGCCTTTATGACTATCTTTTCTGCAATTATATTGGAAAAGTGAAAGTGCTGGAACAGGAAAAAGTTCTGGCATTCGAAAAAATCAGAAAGTGTTGGTTGATTTACTAACACAGTAGGAAAATAAAGAGGCTGCTTCTATGGTAGATACACACAACGTTGCTCTTCTCAGTATGATGGTGGACAAGTTAATGTTTAAAGGACAGTTGAACCAAGCATGCTCTGTGCTGAAGTTCGGAAGGAAACAAGGAGCAGTGATAGGAGACATGTCAAGTGGATACATTGTTGAGGAGGGCCAAGGATCAAGGGCCTCGGGCGTAAAGAACAATAATATGTGAAACACAGCAAGCACTGAGCGTGAGGGACACATCTTCTGTATTCCCAAGTTTTTAAAATTAGATTTTTATTTGAAAATAAAGGAGAAACCAAGGACATATAAATACTGATTTTAATACAGACAATCCTGAGATTATCTCAGTTGGTTAAAGCATGGTGACAACACAGCCAAGGTTCCGGGTTTGATCCCTGTATGGACCATTCACTTAAGAGTTGGACTTGATGATCCTTGTGGGTCCCTTCCAACTCATTCTGTGAACTTAGAATGTTCTGTGAACAGTCATTTCAGTGAAGTGCTTCCTATTCACTATCTTGTAACAGACATTTCAGCTGTCACAATCCAAATCTTCTGGAAAATGAGACACTTAGGGATTGGCTGGAATTTTGTATCTTTTGTCTTTCTTTTGACTAAGATTGTATCAGCATCACAGTGGTGCAAGAAGCAGGGAGGACGTCTGTTCCATACCCACTGCAATGCAATGCAGCACAGCTGAAAATCAACTGTGACACTCTTATTAGTCCAGTTGTAGTATTATGTGTGAACTGTTTGAATATTTACTCAGCTTTACAAACAGTTTCTTCAGCCCTCCATGCTACTCCCACTCCATGATTTTCAGTACCTGAGGCAAATAGCTCTAGCCTCACTGCTTCTTGTACTGCAGTCACAGATCCCAGCAATCTGGGCAGGATACCTATGATCTCAGACCCCTTTGATGCATTGGAAAACATCTATCTCATGGTGCCTGACTGCAAATCATATTGTTACAGCTTTGCTCTTGTGCAAAGTATGAGAGCACGTTCCCAGCAGAGAAATGATACAGAAATCAGCTCATTCTGCACAGTTTCTATGCAGTTCCTGCAGACACCCCCTTCAGATCACCCCCTCTACTGCTTCTTTGAAAAATACATCATGATCCATTGGGTGTAACTCCTCTAAACATTGTGCAGAGAATAGCCTTTGCAAACTCAGGTGTTAATACACAATAATTAATGGGTTTAGAGAAAAGCAGATTTTAACAATGTTGGGAACACTGCGTATAGGAGTATGGAAAGTAAGGCTGTTCCATTCCCTAGGATGTTAAAAAACCCATTTCATTTATATATTTTATAGCCCAAATGGCCACAAGGGACTAGTGACTTCTGAATTAATATGTTTTGGAGTACCGAGATATAACACCTAAAAGCTATGTGGTTTTCAGAGCATTATTGAGCATTTTCTGACAGTTTGGCTGGTTTTAGCAAGGGTACTCAAAAAGCAGATGCATCTAAAATTAGTGTTATAAGGCAGACAGCAAAGAGGGGAGGAGGCTGGTTAGTATTTGTTCGAGAGTAGGCTGTGTTGAATGGGTGGGAAGGTTTTGTGCAGCATGAAACAAGACATCCTGGGAATTAAAATAAAACAGTTTCAAGAGATAGCATAATCAGTTTCAAGAGAACTATTTGACCTGTTTGGACCTACTTTCTCCTGCGCTTATCACTGATTAGCATCTGTACACCCAGGGGTAACTTAGCTTTTGCATGGTGCAGCATCTGTTTATGTGGAGTTTTATCTCTCGTGCTTACAAGTCAGAAGCTCCCAGCAAGACTTGCTGAAGGTAAGGTTGGTTGTGGCCATGGTTGGAGTAGCAGAGCAGAGCCCTGGGGAAGAAGACACAAACATGAGTTCACCTGCAATATCAAAAGTACTACTTGGACTCAGGGACAGAGTATCAGGGCAGATCCAAAGCAGACAGTGGCAGAGGATGGCGAACCCTGCCTTTGTGGCATTTATGTGTCAGGTCAGACCCACTGGTGGATGTGAGCACTAGTGTCATTGAGTGGGGGAGTTAGTCACCATTTCTTCTGCTTTGGGCACTGCGCAGGTACCTGCTCAGGGGCTGGAGGGTAAACATTCCTTGCAAAGCTCCTGACTCACATACATCTTACAGTGTGAGCTAGTTAAGTTTTGGTGCCACCGCCTCTCCTCCCTCTCTTCTATTCTCCACAGGTGATGATGCAGCAGAGCTCTATCTTGGCTAGGTTAAAGCTGGCTAATGACACCTGATAGGACCTGGAAGGTCAGGAATGGGGCATCACCTACAGTGATGTGACTGTAGACAGATGGTGTCTGCTGGGCATGCCAGCTTTCCCTGCAGCGAAGGGGAAGGGGATCATGTCTTTTGCTCTGGAACTCCAACTCTCTCTAGGTGCCTAGGATTCAGCGTCTGCAGCTGTCTCCCACACCAACCCCTCCACACCATTTTTCATCACTTCTGTAGCTCCTCGCTCAAAGGGAAGTTATCTTGTAAGACACCTTCAAGGCCCCTCTGCTTGAAATTCTTGCTTTTTTTCTGCAATTTCCTTTAATCCTGCGGCTCAACCTGCCATAACCTCTCGCAGCAGAGAATTGTCCTTCCATCCTGGTGCATCCAGAGCCTGTCACGTTCCTAAGTGCTTGACCTATCCCAGTAGTATCCACTACTGAGGGCGAAAACCCTGCAAAAATGGCATTCTGGGCCATAGCCTTTCTTTGTCAACCTCCAAAACTCTTGTCTACTCAGCTGATAGCCTTGTTGGCTCTGCAAAAATTAATGTGTAAAAGGAGTCATATCTGCATGTATGTGCACATCACTATTTTGTCTAAACAGCGACATCTCCTGATACCCAAGCTGCAGCTGTGTTAGTGGGTTACTACTCCAATAAAGTTGTTGTTGTCACACACAGTAAATGACCTCCCGAGGGCCACCCTTAACAAGAACCATGTCTGCTCCTGCGTTTCATTCAGTGCCAAGCATGCTGTCAGCACTTAACAGCTATTAATAATAACAGAAGGAATTACAAAGCTTCATGGGATAGAATAAAGCCTGCTTAAAGGCAGTTCTTTGAGGGCTGTCCTACTTCGCTTGTATTCATGCATCCAAACTGGATCTATTTAAGATGACAAAGTTAAAATTACCAATGTAATGTAATTCTGAGTTTGAAGCTTTGCCAGCCATTAACTGCTAAGACTATTTCTAAAACAAAGTGCACTTTCTAAAGGAACATTCACTTCAGTTTTTAATTGTGATTTCCTGGGGGAAACAGTTGTGTTGGTGAAAATTCAAATACGCAGTTTATTCATACGTTAGTTACAAATTGTTTATAAAAGCAGCCAAGATTTCTGTTTTGGACATTTTCTGGCAGCTGTTTAATTAAAACTGATCTGAAGCATTCATCATATTCTTCAGCTCCTATAGCTGGTTGGTAAATAACAACAAATACCTGGTACAAAGGTAATTATTTTTCAGATATATTGGACCAATCTTGCATAATGGTGGGCAAGTAACGCTATTTTAATTAGTTCCACTTAGGGACCCATGGCTGAATTTATTCCAGTTTTGCAGATAATGTGCATCTTAGCAGTTTTCACAGAGAGATGAAAAAACATATTAATGTATGAATCATGAAAAGAGTGTGTAATTTGCCACTTTTGGAACAGATGGATTTCTCTCAGTTCTCCGTGACAGGTCAGACAAAGATTCCTCTCACAATAGGGAGAGGACAGAGCGCTGGCTAACATAAAATTATTCTGTTGATGGGCACCAAATTAGGATTAGGTGGCTCTTTAGTAAATGGAAGATGGAAAATTTAACTGCAAGATACAAATTCTGAAATATTTTTATTATTATAAAATAAATTGTAACTCCTTTTAATGGGGACAATGAAAGTAGTTTATGCTCTGATAATGAACATTAACATCAACTTCTGAAAAATACTAACGGTTACTTTCTCCTAATATTTCCATTCTTGCTTTTCAGTCTTCAGCAACTTAATACAGACGTGTGTTAATAGGTTCAATCGGGATGTGTGCATTTTAGGCATGACCACATGTGATTAACAACTACGTGCAATCATGCAACCCAAGATGTTCTAAGTGGGCTCAGGACGTGACTCTGCAATCACACACTATCTTCTGACACTATTGCTTGTACTGTGCATTTCACTTGACTAAAACACGTGTCTAGTGCAGCAGAGAAGAATACAAGCAGAGATCCTGTTCTATGTCCAGGATCCTGTTATTACCTCTATCCATTTGAGAGTGAGTTCTTCAGGCTAGTCTACTTCTGTTTCCACACTGATTTTCAGACACTGTTGAAACAATAGCAAAAATAATAGCCAGAGGAAAAGGGTTATAGCCAGTTCTGCTTGCTCGACATATAAAAGCACATGATGAATCTGGTAACCATAACATTTTGTTAGTTGTTTTATGGGGTCTAAGGAAAATCTCTGATTTATATTGCTCTGTGGCAGTTTAATGGCGTTGCTCATTATGCAAAATTGAGGGACCTAACGCTCCCAACACCAACATAAGCAACTAAGTGCCAGATAAAATGAGCCTGAATTCATTAAGTTACACCTGCACCAACAATACTTAGGCTGATATTCATTCTGAGCTGATGATATTAGAAGTGAATTATTATCCAGTTAGATCACAAACAAGGCTTTGCTTATGATGGCATGTTTATTCACATTAAGGTTTCACCAGTTGTTTGGAAGCAGGGGCATAGTTTTGCAGCTCATTTGGATTTTTTTTTTCTAAACAGATGGAGGAGAGGTTGTTTTTTGTGAAAATAACAGGAAGGTAACATAAAATACTCAAATATGTAACATAAAACTAAAACACCTTAGTAACGCTACCCTGTGGGTCACCACCTCCTGGTCTGTATGGCTAAGTAAACACTGAAGATTAACACATTTGTTGCTTGATTTTGATTAACCATCAGTAGTAAGAGCAACACATAGAGTACAGGCTGAGAAGGCAGAGGCTTTAAAATAGGTAGCATAATGTGTAAAAGAAGTTTACTTTTTTCCCCTCAGCCATTACCTGTTTTCTCTTTACTGCCATGTTCAGACTTACTCTCTCTTCTTGACGTTTTCCTGCTTTCTATTAAAAGCAAGGCCAAATCCTAACTGATTTTAACACGGGGCTTGAACAATTTATGAAAGGGCTTGTGCGTTTCCTACCACAGCAGGAGTCGTGCAAATCTTTTCCACTTTGATGCTCCCAGTGCTGCAGTCTCTCATCAATTGCCACATTAGTCCACTTCCCACTGAACAGCCCTACAGAAGATGATTTTAAACAAATCATTCTACTCTTTGAGTGTGTGTGCTGAGTTCATGTGTGTCTGTGTTTGCCCCTGTGGCAGCACAGTGCTGTCTATGGGTGCCCTGATCAGTCCCTGCCCAGCCAGAATGGAGGGCACGAGGAGGAAGATCAAAACAACATAGTAGAGTCTTCAATAATGGAGAGTGTTGGCACACTGCAAAATACTGAAGTACCTCTGATTTGAGGGCAAAATTTGGGGAAGTGGGATACATAAGCCTTATTTGAGCAAATACAGTAAAAACAATACTTATCCTGCCTTAGTGTTTTATCAGGATTAGTAAAACCAGTGTATTGATGAATCACAGACGTACAAATTTATAGCTATGTGACTCTCTGTTTACAATAATTTGTCTTTTTCTGTCCATTTTCATGGAAGATTTGCAGGGAGCTGCTATTTTGTGGCAAAAAAAATTCCTATAGCACCTCTACAGTTTTAAAGAGATTCATTTTTGCTGAAGTCTTAGTTTATTTTTCTCCTCCCTTTTGAGGGTATGAGCAGAGTGAGGCCAACTATTTATTTCTCTAATGAATAGGTTTTTTGAAAAAGATTATGAACAGTTACCATGATGCATGTGGTGTGGTAACTGCTGTTTTGCTCTACAAGAATGCAGAAGGTAGCATTTCAAATGGTGAAAAAAAAAAGCATGACAAAGAAAAACAGCAAAGAGGTGCAAATCACAGTCTCCTCAAGCTGTCAGCTTTTGCCAGGCCTCTGTGTAGGCAAAGCTGTGTCAGCTGACCACAGGGATGTGTGGCAGGTGGTGGGGGACACAAGGCAATGTGACAAGTCAATGGTGCCTTGAATGCCAGTGTTGACTGTTTCTGCCTGGGTTTGGGCTGTAGAACAGCAGAAAAACAAGAAGGATATCCCAAGCAGTGTCCATTAACATAGAAGTTACCACCAGTTCCAAGGCTAGAAGTTTAAAATGCACACCTCTTTGTTTTGGTGTTGGTCCTTTTGGTTTTGGTTGGTTGGTTGGTTTTCGTTTGGTTGGTTTTGGTTGGTTGGTTTTGTTTGTTTTAGTGGTTTGTTCGTTTGTGTTTTTTATTTAGTTTTGTTCAGAGGTTTGTTTTTTTTTTTTTGAGTCATGGACTTGGATTGCATTATTGTTCAATATTTCCTTAGGTGTGTCTTCTAGCTGACAGAGCCTGAAGCTTTACCTTAGAGCTAAGCTCTTGATAAGACCCACTGAACTGTAAGTAAAGAGGACGCTGCAGCTATGCAAAACATGAAATTATCAGGTCATCTGCCCAGAGCTGTTAAATAGCATGCCCTCTTCCCTAAGAAGAAAGAACAGCATCTTCCATATAAAGTAATTATTCATCTGCAAAAATAAACAAACAATAAATAAAATCTGACATGATATAACCCAAACAAGAGAACAACAATTTCATCATAGGATTTTATAAAAGAAGTACAACAACTACTCTGCTTCAGCATGTCCCATGGTATTTGCTAAACAGCGTGTGTAGATGCAATCAATTGCTCATTAGACATGCCACACATGACACAGATACAAATAATCATGGCATTACTGATTTACCCTTGACCCTGTGCTGTTATCACATATGAGGCGAGGTGCAAGATCACAATAGCTGGGGGAGCCATTTTTCCTGTTCCTTATAGAAAAACTTCTCCATTGCTTTGCAAATATTGTTCAGGAAGACACAAACCTGCTACATCTCAAGATTAGACTACATGTACCTTTGGAGGGTGTCGACACTGCACACTGAGACCTCACAAAGTACCTCCACGAGTACTGGGAAAGGCTCTTCCATGAGATTGCTGGTGTTAGGAAGCTGAGCCAATCCCCTCAGGTAGGTCTGCATGGGTCTGCGCTACCACATGCAATTTCTGCAGATGCTGCAAGTCACCCCATGCTTGTAGGGCAACGAGTGTCTCTAAATCAGGAACTTTTGAAGAGACTCCCTACAGTCCCCACTTGCCCTATGAGGCTTTGCAGAGTAATTTCTACTGGATGAAGCTGGATCAGAAAATACACCATAGGAGAACAATATGTGTATTTCAACTACTAATCAGCTTCCAGTCCATACAACTAGGTCTGATATAAACATCTCCAACATGCAGTGAATGTGGACACCGGGTTTTCTGCACCTGCTGTTTCCTTTTCAGACCCACTCCTGCTGAGCAGCACTGCACAACCCACCTGGCTCTGCTGTATGCTTCTCTGACAGACACACTGATTCACACTCACGATGGAGTGGCAACAACGACGTTCAGCACATCCTCTTGACGTCTATTCATCCTGACAGCTAAAGTGGAACCAATAATGATACTTGCAGCAGGCACAGTTTATGGTAGGTGCTGTATACAAACAGCATGCCCTAGTTCTTCACGAATGACCCCCTGGACTCTCCCCTGCTCCTTCATGCAGAGAAAAGGCTGTCCCATTAGGTCACAGGGGTGAGGAGGAGGAGGGCGGGGGTGCATGTGAGTGCACTGTGCAGCGCCTCCCCAAATGTCCGCTCCCGCTGTGGGAGCCAGGATACCCTGTTCTTTGGCGGTTTCCCTGGGTCTTTCACCACGGGTATTTTTTACCGTAAGCAAGCCAACTCTCGGTTGTAAGGGAGCGCAGGGTACTTTTCAACAGCATCTTTAGTCTTCGTGGCAAGGGAGAAAAGCTTCGGCTCCGCGGGCTCAAACACCAGGTGCCGTACAACGAAGCAGGCTGTGGTTAAAAGGTACCGGCTCGGCACTTCGGCCACCCGTCGGGTCAGCGGGCGGTCACGATCGCCGTAACCCCGCACCCCACGGCCGCCGTGCGGGGCGCGGCTGCGGGG
>VXAY01000396.1:4052-17302 GCA_013399855.1 Oxyruncus cristatus | reverse complement strand
GGAAGAAAAGCCGCCATAGCCTTTTTCTCTGTTCTTAAAACCAATAATCAGCGATCACTACAGCAAGGAAATGTCATCAGACTGGAGCTTCTCATATTAGTTCAGCATTAAAACACTCCCATAGATTCAGGCAGAATTCATCTGATGGGTCAAGATAATTTTAATATGTAGCTATTTAAACTCAATGTTCAGTCTTCTCTTTAAAAAGAAACTGAGGGCTCTTTCAATGAATTTAGAGTCTACAGAAGTAAACTTTAAAATAAATACGGAGTCCAGAGTGCAACCTTCTAGGTTTTTTCATTTACTCTGACAGTATAATTCGATGTAATAAAGACATGATTACCCCATGAAACACGCTTATGCCATATATATGGGGGGAAGAGGAGCAGGAAAAGTCTGTGGTTTCTGACTGAAGGAATTTTCCTGTTGTGGGGGAGGGTGACTAAGTAGAAATTTTGACCCTAGTCCTGCAATTGGATCCATCAAGCCTGACCTCTGTGCTATTGCAGTGCTTGCTGGAGTCAGCAGAACTACGAGCTAAGTGCAGGGATCTGTCCATGTGGAACTAACTGGGGATTTGGGACCTTCCAGTTTCCTGCTGTGGAGGGAGGACGAGTTCACCTCTGCGTAAATTCGGGAAGAGGAGCAAGAGACTTCCATAAGAGAAACTTGCATTTATTTTTAGATCTTCTGTTCTCTCAGTCAATCCCATAGAGATCATACTGAAAACAGCATGCCTCCCTTTCTCCAACTACATGTGCCAACGTGGTAACTCCAGCCACCGCTGCTGAAAACCAGCATGGCCCGTATTTCTCTAGTGAGAAAACCCCCGCACATAGTTTGTAGTCACTGGTCAGTAGCTACTGCTTCAGTTGCTAATCCAGCTTTGAGTCAGTTTACATCTTGTGACCCAAATATAACCTCTGTCAGTGTCTTGTCCACCACTGTGGAGCACAGTGGTTGGCTTGTGACCCTCCAAAAATGCTTTATTTCTTGGCAAGTATACAGGACAGGGAGGTTGTTGTGCACCTGCAGCTCCATGCAACTGGACAATGTTCTGAATGCACCTCTCCATCCAGAGCCTAGGGAGGCTGCATGGAAACTCCATGACTTCCAGCTGTCAGATACATGCAGTTGGTATGCAACTGTGTGTGCTCAAGTGCCAAGCTTCTCCAGCCCTCAGGAATGAGATCAATCACAGATAGATGAAATCTGGCAAGAGCTGAGACAGCTCTGTTGACAAGTAAGAGAAAGCTGATGCATGCCATAATGGGCACCTGCTTTTAGCTGTGCTATGCCAGGCCTGGACACTGACCCATAGGCACAACAGCAGTGCACCGCGTGGTTACTTTGGAGGGCGACTATTACCTCTAGAGCATTTTGTGTGGTGTCCACTCCAGCAAGTGAGGGCTGAGAACAGCTTTTGGGTTGAGCCCTCTGAGGGAGACAGGCAAGCCTGACAGGATTCTGCATAGGGAAATACTGGCTTGTCCAGCTGTGTCAGGGCACTTCTAGGCACAGAGTGTGGAAATACAAAATAAAAATGTAGAGACTCATAGCAATCTCATTGCTCTGGGGTTTAAACAGTCCCTGAGCAAAGTTTTTTTGGATCTTCATTCTGGATTGCAAAATTTCAGGGCTTATATGTCACATTCTTCGTTAGATGCAGCTGTAAATACACTTCAGAGGATCATAATATTCTGAGTTGGAAGGGACCCACAAGGATCATCACGTTCAAAACCTGAATGAAAGGCCCATTTAGGGATTCAGCGCACAACCTCGGTGTTCATTAGCACCATGCTCTAACCAACTGACCTAATATGTTGTTGTAGATACAATGCCTGGAACCATGTTGACCTTGAAAACTGAACTTGCACAAGAAAGTTCACTGCAGCCCATAGTAGCCTGAATGCTCTGGGGAAACCTACAGGCTGAGCTGTGTGCTCTACCACAGAGCAAGGGTGCAGCAGGTAGAAGCTGTGATTGTCAAAGTCCTTAGCAGTGGTAGGACCACACACCCCTGTCAAGGCTTCAGAAAGGGGCCGTTTTCTTTAGACACATTAACCTAGTAGTTATTACTTGGACTCCTGGTGGGAAACAGTGCTTTGCATCCCAGCAGGTGGGGAAGGGAACTGAATTTGATGCATGCAAGATATCTTAGAGATCTGTGTAAAGTGGGCAAAGGTCACTATTTGTGTTTTCTCTGTTCTGAGATGCTCTGGTTCAAGCAGGGTGCTCCAAAAATGCCTACAGGACTGAGTTGTGCTACAGACTGGGTTGTGCAGATACACCAAGAAGAGGGAGTCTAATCTGTATTCTGGACTTATTAATGAGTAAGCTAGTCTAAAGAATCGGACAGAATTAAGACAGAATATGCACTTTCACGGATCAGACACTTGAGCACTTTTCAAGTTTCCCAAGCAATCAAGAGTAAAAATATATCAAGAATAAATCAAATGTTTTCCAGTGATGCTGAATGTCCAGGAGCAATCATGACCTTCCACAAACATCTTGTCCATTCACAGTTCACACTGGTTTCAGCCAGTCTAAAAATCAAGTTTCTTATTGGGGAGTCCTAATATGGATTTAGATCTTTGAGTTTAATAGCCTTGCTATTAATAGTTTTGCTATTAAATAATTAATAGCTCTGCTATTAAACTGCATCACACAGGGCTAATGAATTTTGACAGAAAAAGAAGGGATTTGATAAATATCTTCAGTGATACTGAACTGTGTAGCAGTACCAAGATCTTGCTCACACTTGCCTATCACACAAGTGCTTAAAGAAAAGATTTTCTGGGATTCATGTCGACACTTTTTAGAATTGTCATCTGTTGTCCATGGTGATTTTATGAAGACAGTGGGTATATTTCCTCATAAGGTGGAGGTGACAAGTTATTACGGTCTTCCTCCAGTTCTTCTGGCTCATCAGAACTGTCCTCTGACCTGAAAAGAGGAAGAGGAGCAGATGCAAAAAGAATTTACCAAACACAAAGCATATAAGCAACCTCAATGCTTCATCCTGATAGCCTTATCTGGGTGAAGTACTTCCTGGCTTCTTGAGAAAATGCTATGAGATGAAGTTTTACTGAGATTCTGCTGTTTGCTCTGTTCTTTTTGTGAAGTCAACGTGCCAGGAGGTGACCTTTGTCTTCATCCTGTCTATGCCTGCCACCTATGTTGCTGAGGACAATGAGGCAGTCAGCAGTTTTTCAAACAAGCTTTGATAAAAGAACCAGAAGTGACTTGTGTTTCAGGAAGAATATAATTCTGAGTAATTCCTGTAATCAGAATATTTTTCCTTAGAGGAAAGAACTGTATAAAATTATTTGTGTACAACTGAAGAAGTTTCATACTGCTGTGTATCTGTGATCTGGTTTATGCCTCAGATCTAGTAAGAGTAAGAGCTGAAAGGTTTCTACAGTAGGAGAGGAGCATCTTGTGACCAGGCATATTCAGGAGGGAGAGGATCTGGTACCAAACTGATTATTGCATTCTTGTAGAAATGCTCTTTGAGTGCTGACTCATGTGTTTGATTGCGCTTGAGTGGAAGCCTCTGGCTGTTCATACAATAACCTAAAGGTGGTAAGATAAGCATTAAAAAACCTCCACAGACAGGAGCATATACACTAGTATCTTCAAAAATAACAAGAGATTTAGTAGAAAATTGAAAGGCATTTATAAGTGAATTTAAATTAGATAAAAATACTTTCAGAAAAAGTATGTCTCCTTACTCTTTACTCATAAAGAATTCCTAATAAAGACAAAAAAAAGTCTGAGGAAGGAAAATATCCTGGATTAGCTGTTGTGTCCTATGAAACCATACATAGTACTTAAGATACTCAGAAGCCTCTGTCCAAACACACCAAGGTATTTCAGAAGATGTACCTGTGATTCCTGGTGTTCTCTGCAGGATAAGTGGTGTAGTTCTCATCTCCAGTAAAAGCCAGGTTATCCAGAGGGTAAGCAGGGCAGAAGTGAGGAGAGCCTGGGGTGGGAACCGGAGAAGCACTGGAGGAAACAGCACTGCAGCAGCTGAGCACTGGGTGAAGGTAGCTGGGACTCATAGGAATGCCTTCCTGGGATGGGTACGGTGGAGGGATGTACTGTACCACTGTGGCACCATGAAAAGTTATAGGCTGGTTAATGCCGGTGAAGACAAAGGACTGCCCGCTTGCAGTCTGGTCGAGGTCTGACATATTTTCCTCTCTTTCTTTACAGGGCTTGCATGTAAGCATGTTAAATTTGCAAACAGCAATCAGAATAAAAGTCACCCCAACAGACAGCAGAATAGGCCCTAGTAACTGAGTCCACTCCAGGTGAGTAATGCCATCGTATTTTATCCATCCCATCACGGTGAAAGTGATCCCCACCAGTCCCAAAAACACACCTGAAAAGAGTAGAGTAGTACCAGCTTTATCCCCATCTGACACCAGGGCATCAGATCTGTTTGGCTGACAAGGAGTGACAGAAAAGACATTCAAGGAGAAATCTTCTACACTGTTGTTGTTTTGCTCCATTACTGAGTATAATGTATCTTCTGCCTCAAGAGAAAGGGGGCTTATAAGGGACTTGGCAGAGCATTTAAAGTCGAAGGTTCAGGTTAGTTATACAAGAACTTTGTGTGTGTATGGTTAACAGAGTCCATCATGTGAAAGAATAAACTTTGCTTAGGAGAATAAAGGTCTGGGAAGTGAAGCCTGAAGCCATTGCTAAAGATTTCTTGCATTACCACCATCACTTCCGAAATGGTTTCACCCTTGAATGGCTGCTTATCTCTTTGTTTATCCTCTTCTTTAATTTAGCACCTGTGATACTTACTGTGCCCACACTGGATGGGAGAAAAGGGAAGCTGGAACTACTGCAGCTTTTCCTAGGCCCCAGCTAGCTGATGCATCTAACATATGGACAGCATCTGTTTAGTCAACAGCAGTGTGGCAATTCTGGCTCTCCACTTCCAGCTCCATTTTCTCCAGGAGAATGTATGGCCATTACCAGGAATGCTTTGCTGTGCTCTGAAACATGACATTTCTTGCTGTACCTAGACCTCTCTTGCAGCTGGTCCTGCAGTCCAGAGCTTCCATGGTTTAAAAAAATACCGAAATAGGCTTTCTGATACTTTACTGGGGCTACCACCGGGTGGTTGGGAGGGTAAGCAGCAACAGGTCGGTGAGCGCTGAAAAACCAGTAAGAGCTGCTGGTTGTGGGAGAACTGTTACTTCAAGCCAATCAAAACTTTCCAGCTGCTTGAAGGTAGCATAACTGCCCTGTAATTTCCCCTTAATTGTGGATGTTTTTTGTTGTGGAATCTCCATCCCTTCCTCAGAGTTTATACAGAATAACGCCTACATACCCTGAACAGCACATCACTGCAGGAATGGGAAAGCATCTCCTGTAATGCTAAACCTGGCAGACCAAGGGATCTTATCCTGTTCTCAGAAGTACCTAGAATACTTTTTCACATCACAGTGAATTGTTCTGCTGAATTTATGCCCCATATATTAAGCAGGAAGATTAACTGAATTTTGGGATTTTCTGTTTCCTAAGAGTTTCAGAACAAAGTAATTGCTGTTGGAGGGTTATGGTAGAATGTCTTTGCATAATTCCTTAAGGAAGAAAATCTCCAACAACTTGATCTATTTCACTAGCATTGCAGAGGACTATACACAGGACATTGATTACTACTCAGGCAGTAGAACCCATAATGCTATTTCCTGCTACCAGCAGCTCTAGGGAAGCAAGCTTATCCTGAGATTTTTAAGATAAAAATAGCTCCAGAACTAGAAAATTGACCTTTCAGACTGCTGTTTCAAAGTCAGTAAAGGTGCCTTTAGTCTACTGTGCATTCATATCACAGAGTGTGACAACAGCTCTCTTCTGAAAGGGGCTGCCCACCAAATTTGGCACCTTCAGAACTAACGCTGAATGCAATTAAGATGTGTTCTCATTTGTTAGCAGATAGAACTTGAGGAATATTAGTGCTGGATTCCTTTAAAAAACGTGTGAAGTTTCCGAAGTCAATATTATGTCTCTTCCATTATCCAGGGTGAGAGCAAATTTTTTGACAAATACACTCAAGATCAGCCTTTCCCACGGCACCAAATCTAGTCAGGATTCTCTGCATCTCTTAAGGAACAAAGAGCTCAGGCTTGCAATGCAGTGATTTCATATGACAACTAAATTAGAAAGTGCTGAAATACTAGACAATCTATCCTTGTACTGCTGATTATAGCCACAATTTATGTAATCTTTAACCTTATGTTTGTTAAACTTAATGGAATAAACTTCTGTTAGTGCTCTTTGAAAATCATGTTTTTCCATACCATGAATCATTCTTACCACTGCTGAATCTTTCAGGTTTTCCAACATCCTTTTAAAAGCAGCACTATATTATATTATAATGGCTCTCTTAGTAATAGTATATACAGATGTATTGTCTCCTTTCTCCTCTCATTCATTCAAGAACTCTGCAACTGCTATTTGCAATGGATTGTGCTGAAGAACTTCCTCAATTCTATGAAACGGTCCTTAGATGCTGTCTGGAATCAGAATTTTCCAGGTTTGGTGTTGCATCATCCCATGGCTGTCTCTTTTCCTCTGTTCTATAACATGACTTCATGATTGTTGAGTAAGTGCACAGTAAAGCTGGAGAATACAGGTTTCTTTTTTTTATTTTCCCAGGCTACTTGCCCCTGAAACTTTGAAAATAGGATGGAAAACACTTTCCATTTGGTGCAGTAGAATCTACCCTGATATTAGCTCAGTTGCTTAGAGCATGATGCTAATAACATCAAGGTTGTGTGTTTGATCCCTGTATGGGCCATTCACTTAAGAACTGGACTCAATAATCCTTGTGGGTCCCTTCCAATTCAGAATATTCTATGAAATTTCTGTGAAACTTATATTTAAATTCCTTTCTCTGTAAACTGCCCTCTCTTTATAAGATACAGTTTCCTCTAAGTCTTCCCACATTTCTCCAATTATTTCCCCAGACAGTGCTAATGCTGCATTCAGGCAGCTGTCAAGGTCTTAAGAGATTACTGGATCACACTGATTTTTTTTAAGGCCAGTAATTTTCTTTGCCAATAAGTATGTGTTCTGGGAACTCACTTAAAGATGCTGATTTACTAACTGCATCTCCTTCTACCTTGAATAACTCCTAAAGAAAACAGTACTGTGAAACCTAGAAAATTGGTCAGAGTGAGGTTTTTCAGCATGAGTGGTGTTTTCAGATCTCACTAGTTTTGTTCTTACCTGCTTCAGACCTTACCCCTCAACACATGCACTGCTTTGCCTTCTGTTCTTCTATATAATCTTCTATCACCAGTGCAGACTTCTGC
The DNA here is from genome assembly GCA_013399855.1 of Oxyruncus cristatus. NCBI lineage: Eukaryota > Metazoa > Chordata > Aves > Passeriformes > Cotingidae > Oxyruncus > Oxyruncus cristatus. The sequence goes on along the minus strand of VXAY01000396.1, from coordinate 9,962 downwards.
AGCACTTGCTGCTGGAAGCAGGTGCTCTACATGTCCTCAGTTCCCAAATCTCTTTCAAGAGCCAAACTAGTGAACACTCACAGGCCCTCACTTAGCCATTTTCTTCTCTCCCTCTGTCACTTATTATTACACAGTTGTACACGTTATCAGCCTCCTGTAGTCAGGTTTTATTTTCTCACACGCCTGTAATGTAGGCAGGGACTTAGTCAAAAAACATGCAAATGAAGCCACATAACATGGTATTGCACACTAATTGGCTTAAAAATGAGTAGATACGAATTATAACTCCATAATGAAACATTCAATTGTAGGGAGATTAAAAAGCCAATGACTTGACTTAGCGAGACTTCTTCCTAGAGAAAGGCAACTGCACATGGCATCTTTAGTGGAAAATACAAATAATATGTGTAAGGACAGTATATGAAGAACCACCACAAGTGGGCCTTGCACTCCAGGGCTTTGAACTACTGCACTGCCAGCACCAAAGCAAAAACAAAGGAGGAGGAGAGGAAAGGTTCAGTCATCTGCCCACAATTATGTTTACCTGTAAGGTGGTTTTATATGCTCCAGGGAAATCTTGCCGGCAGGCACACCAAATTTAAAGTACTTCCATACTTAACTATTCAGATATATGCATGCATGATAGAGGGAGGAGCACAGATCTATATGAAGTCTGGCACATTCACTGTGGAACTGTGGAGGGACTGGACCTAGAAGTCATGACTCTGAAGAGATAGGATAGAAAAGGGATAAATGGATACAGCAACACAAAGGGCAAGGGTGAGGTGGGTGCAATCCAGCGAGTGTCATTATCCTAAAAACATAGCAACATTGCAAAGATCTGTGCAACCTCAGTTTTTCAGATGAGTTAACTGTTCTTTTTTTCCAGTGTCTGGTGATTCAGGAAGAAAGACTCCTAGAGAAAAGGCACTCACTATATTTTTGTGAATCCTTCTCATATTCAAAGGATTGCAGTGCTGCAGTTAGAAGCAGAGCAATGTCAGTGCTGGCAGCAAGAAAGACCTTAACTTCATTTAGAAAGGATAAGCAACCTTTACCTCCCACTCTGCCTGTTTAAGTAAGTGTGAATCAGTAACCAACTTGATTTGCTCCCTAGCATTTGTATGTCAAGCACCTCAGTTAACCTTAGGACAGAAAGAAGGTTATAGCACCATTAGTGTGACAGTAAAGTATCTCATTTCCTCAATAAAAAAGCTATTCCATATTATTTTAAGCTACTTTTATAATTTTACAAGGAGTTGCTTCCTTTCTAATACAGACATTTCACTCCCACTCCCCACATCAAAAATTCCTCCCTCTAATGCTGTTCACCCGGTGGTAGCCTTCAGTGCTAAAGGCAGGTCTGCTTAGCCCCTTACTCACATTTTCTGACCTTGCTGCAAGATTTCAACAACACTGCTGGCAAATACTGTTGCACTGGCTATGTTAACTCCCTCGGTGCTGAGCAGTTTATGGAGATGGACCCAGCCCATCCACTGAGTGTTCAAGTAATGATTCTTCAAGTCAAAAGTAGAAGATGCTTATACAGCTACAGACTGAACTATTTCCTAAGCATCTTCTCAAAATTATACAGAAAAAAATTCTGTTCTCAATCCTCGTTCTCAGAGGTAAAACCCAGCCTTCACAAGAAACTCAGGTTCTGAGTCTGAAGTCAGGTCAGCAGCTTTCTAAACCGAGGTTTCTGTGACGACTGCTTTTTTAGAAATAAAGTGATCCACACTGAAGACTCTGCAGTAGATGACCAAAACACAACAACCTTGAAGAAAAACAAGATCGTGTCGCTGTTACAGAGGACTCGGCTGAGTCAACATATACTACTTGATTTGTCTGGTCTTTTGGGTACATCTTGGGAACAACTGACTCAGCAGACTGCAGGCAGCAAAACAGGTTAATACTTTTTCAGTTAGCAACCAGATGTGACTGTATTTTTTTTTTTAAAGATGGTGACATATATCAAAATTTGTTTAAACACTTTTTTGATGTTAAGCCTTTTCAGAAAATGAGTGTTCCAGACAACAGCATAAAGCCAACGCGGGTCTTGGTTGCATGATATCTCTCTGGTAAAACATCCCAGCTTCTGTCCTTGTTACAGAATAGCATGAGAAATCCAGAGAGACACAGGCTCCTTCAACATGTGCAAGGATTTGTATGCACGAATCATGCACAGCAGTGGGCATCACTGTTAAAACAGATAAAAGCTAAAAAAAGAATCATCAAAAAGATGGCAAACCATAGCTTGTATTGCAGATGGCATACAAGGAGCGGCATCCTTGAAAAACTCACTAGGTAAAAAACATTTGAGAGAAAAGAGGATGCCTACTGGCTTTTGTGGATTCCCTTTCTTCATACAGACATTTCCCATGGCTGAGTCATGCCAGTTTAATCATCCCAAATACAAAATCCCTCTCTGTGCTGTGTTTGCTCATTACTTTGAGTGCATAAGCCCCTCAGCTCTATTGCTGGCTAAATATATCTCTTGCTGGCTGGTTTGTTTTTGTGTGGCTGCACAAAGAGCTGCTCTAGCATGACTGAGGGAACAACACAGAGTTGGAAATGGCAAATGCAGGAGCCCCTGAACACCTCTCTAAAGCACTCAGCAGGTGAGAGGCATGTTCATAGAAGGATGCCACAAGGTTAACCACCTTTTCCTAGGCACAGGAGGGAATCTGAATGCTCAATTCATAGTTTGGCATTCTGTTACAGCCAGATTCAGCAGGGTAGAATACAAGCTGAGGTGTAGGTGAGGTCCCAAAGCACAGAGGTTTTCAGAGACTCACCTGAACAATACAGAGATCACTCCTGCAAGATGTTTTAATGGTGGTAAATTCACCATGCTGAACCAAGCCCAAAGATTAGCTTTGCCACTTCTTTTTCTGGGCACAGAATCATGTCTGCTTTTCTCAAATGGGGTTCAGAGCAAGTTTCAAAGTGTTAAAGATCAGCAAAGACTTCTCAAATGGCGTTTAGAGAAAGCTGTAAAGTGTCAAAGATTACCTACTACAAGCAAATCCTTCAGTTCAGGAAGCAGTGCAAACAACCACAAAATAGAACTAGAACCTCCATCCTGACGACAGGCTGCTACCACTAACCTAGGGGCTGCAGTGGGATGGAGGAGCTAAAAGGGTTGTATTTCTGAAGGGTCTGTCAAGTGCTGTGTTGGTTAAAAACATTTGTTGCCTGTGTTTCCACGAAACTGCCTCTCTTACATTTGCCGATAAGTAATGTCTGCACCTTGAAGATACCACTGCTTTGTGGCACTCCCTCTCACACAACAAGCACTCCTTGTATAAACCATGAATGACGATACAAAACTGCAGTATAATCCCCCCGAAACCAGTCATTACCACAGTTAAACTGTTAGCCTTTTAACTATCCCCAGGGTTGCCTTCAGGCCCTCAACTGTAGCTAAAACTGACTTTCATAGGGATTATACTTACATAAGGATCAGAGACAGTCTAAATAAAGCTATGGAGTGTTTGTTACCAGGCAGAACAAAATGTAACCATTTAAATTCTTCACAGGATCTCTGGTACCAAGCTTAAACATCCTTATTTGCGAATGGTCTCAGAATATTTAAAAAGTCAGTAACTTCACAAACCACCACTTTCCACAAAAGTCATGCAAAAATAGAAATGAAAACAATTCCTAATTATTTCTCTTTTTTTGAAGCTCCAAACAGATTTAATTAAAATAATCAAAAAAGTTGGTCTCTACTTAACGCCTTCATTATAAAAAGAACAATTAAAAATAGAAACTGAAGCTGTAACAGAACAAGATGAGCATTTAACATTCCTGCAGTGAACTCCCTTCAGACTACTTTAGCAGAAGCCCAGCATTATCTATTATTTCTTGAAATCCAAATTCATTGTTCTTCCTGATGAAAAATCAGACACAGCCAACATTATTGCTTTTATTACAAAATGTAAATAAATTCAAAAATTGCAAATCTCTATGTACAATTTAATTTAAAAATTAAGTCAACTGACAGTCTTCTATGAGCTGGTGTCAGATGTGGCTAAGGAAATAGATGAAAAAGATGAGGAAGAAGATGGTGAATATTCATTATTTGTTATCGATGCTTTTTCTTCATATTTTGGAGGAGATTCAGAGCAGAGGTACAGCACTGGTAAAATATCTGAAGGTGAGCTGCTTCCAGAAATTGTACATATGGTTTGGTAGTCTCTAACAGCAACCATTCTTTCATCATCTGCAAGCTGTTCTCTATAAAACACAAAACTGTGTATTAGCATAATTCACTAATCTACAGTGAGTGAAATTCCACTTGACTTACATAAACATACATGTATGCACACACATCCTAAAAATCCCTGAAGCAAAGATCTTACACAAGCATTAAGAGTTCATTCTGTGAGCTACATCATGACTCACATGAAAGTTCTATTATTTCAGAGGGCAATGGCAAAACAAGCTCCCTTCTAACCTCTCAAATCACTAGGCAGAGCCTGGCTTATGGGTATTACCTGCTTTTGGCAGTGCTATCTCACAATCTTATTAAATCTTCTTCTAATCCTTAGCTCCTAATGTATCTTCCCTTTTGTAGTATATCACACACACACTGTCCCCTTCCCTTATGAAAGACAGTTACTAGACTTAGAACTGCATCACAAAAATCACAATCCTTAGCCCTTTGAGATCTCACATGAAAAGCCATCTGAAACTTTTACTAGGCATTCCAGCAATCCATGACAGATATAAGAAGTCACATTCCTGCTCAGAGCTGGAGAAACAGAAGCCACTGGACACGACCAGATCGCAAAGTTCCCAGTGACATTCAAGGCGGGCAGCCAAGTATTCACTGTCCTCTTCTGCCTGCCACAACTGAATCTAAGCTGGTTGAACCCATGTTGTTCTGATACCCTGCTCATCTTGCCTTCAGCACATTGCTTCAGCTGCTTTCCCAGGAAAGAAAAGAACTCCTCTCTCCTCATGACTCGCTCCCAGTGCTGACCCTTGCCTTTGTGCATACATCTGTACCAGAGCATAGTCACCTCATCTTCAGTGCTGTGACTGATTGGTGAGGGTGTGTGCTTAGTAGAGAGAGAAATACTAACTGACAAATGCTGAGGCACTATGTAACAGATTGCAGGAATAAAAAAAAAATAATTCTGGGATCAGACCATGACTCAGCTTACTACAGGCTTTCTCATCCAGCACAGCCTTCACCACAGCACTGGCTGACAGAACACCAAGCAATGGACTGAAGAGGCAAATCACCTTTGCCTACTAGCCATCCGCATAAGAAATATTATTCCTCGCCATATTCTGGGATCTTCAACCATGGCAGTATCTTACGAGCAATGAGGTCATCGCTTCTCTTCCATTAAAGTGCTTGGAAAGCAATTTGCACTATTCCAGATGCCTTGTCTGCCAACAAGTGCTGAGCCATGACAGAGCAGGATTGAGTGAAAAACCCAGAGGTGGTATCAACTCAGAGGGTGTCTGTGAGGACACTGTGGAACATGTGTCATGGTTTTAGCCCTTGTGCTTTCTGCACAGTATTATCAGCCTATAAATTTTGCTACTAATTAGGAAGAGTTTGCACAGACAAAACAGATCACCTTGAAATGGGGTAATACTAAGATTTATTGCTACACTACAGACACTAAGGGGAAAATACTTATATATTTATATATACAACTCTAACTAGTTTTCTTATAATAGCACACATATATGTACAAATGCCCCTCCTCTTCTCTCCCTCAAAAACAGTCCAGAGGGAGAAAGAGAAGGGAGGAAAAAAAAAGTTTTTAAGGTAACAGTTTTAAAACTCCCGCAGCTTGAAGATACTTCTCTCTTTCTCTCCCTTGGAATGTAGAAGAGTTTACTTCTCACTTCTAGCTGCTTGTCCATAGTCGCTAAAGATATAAC
>VXAY01000390.1:31774-46320 GCA_013399855.1 Oxyruncus cristatus | reverse complement strand
TTTGTTTTCAAGGGTTGTTTCTCAGGAAACAAAGGGGTCCAGGAGTGATTCAAGTCACTTCAATTTAATGCTTTTCTGCAGTGTAATCCATATTCCCTCATGAATGACAGATGAGTAAGTCAAAGTATTGTGGGCAGTGAGATATTTCTACCTCAAATGTACTGGCCTGGTGAAGACGTTTGTTTGACAAGCAGTTTTCAATCTTTCAGGTAAGTGAATTTCACAATTAGCTCCCGAGCATGGTATTTGCATTAAAATCATTCCATTAACAACGTTCTCTTTGTCTGCAGGTGCTGCACTTCAAATTCAATGGCATTGCTGTGTTGTTAGAAATTTGAACAGAACAAAGAGCATACAGAGAGAACAGAAGGCACACAGAATTAGCAATTATTGTTTGATGAATACAAAGTGATAGCACCAGCTATAAAACCTGAAAAAGTTCTGCTTACAGTTCTTTAACAACTTGGAATTAAATTTTACACAATGAGCATCTGTTATCAGTTGATTTCACCCCTTGCTCCTTCACCGAAAGCTTCAGCCTGGATAGTTTGCCCATTTCTTGGGCCAAGGCTGAACAAAAAATGCCTGTAGTTATTCCTCAGCAACTGGGACAGGGCAGCTATGAAACTCCTTGGGATGCCCAAGCCCAGGCATTCCAGAGTGACCATGCCCATGCAGCCATGACTGGGTCATATCCATGGGCAGCAGGAGATCCCCTGGAGCCTTGCAAAGAGCCTTTTCCCAGCATCTCACCCTTTTCTACAGCATTTATAGCAATCAACAGGGAATAGCTTTCTTGTGAAACTTTTTCATCATATTTTTAAAAGCTAACATCTTACTTATTGGGCACCCAAGGGATGACTCCTGATTAAGCAGAGCTGTGAGATTCCTCTAATAGAGAAGAATACCGATAACTGGAAAAAAACCCACAAAACCTTATTTAGAAAATTAATCTGACGTGGATTTGTTCTGTTTTATCCTCCTGTATGTTGAGGACACCAACCACATACTGTCCATATTGGCAGCAGCCCTATCATATGTCCCTGGCAGGGGCAGGGACAGACAGATCTGGTTTAATTAGCACATCCCACCTCACTCTGGGGACCAGTGGCTCCTTTAGCCACCATGTCTCAGTTACACCCTGTCATATCCAAAGTCCTTAAGATTTTCCTATTGCCACAGGAAATACAATAAGCAGAGGCTGGAGCAGAGGACTGTAGAAAAACAAAAGGATATTTTTCCCAAGGCATTTAGCAACAGGTCATATCGAATGTTTGCAAACAACCATGCACTTTTTATTAAAATGCTGAAAAAATTGTCAAATTGTCCTAGGTCATCTCTATAAACAGTTTAATTTCTACAAACTTCACTCTGTTGGTATGCTGGGGAGGAGGCTGCCAGTAGACAGCAGTGAGGACCCACTGGCATCGGTCATCTCTTCCCTTGATACACTTGGGTCAGGAAAGGATTTATTTCCATGGGCTACCGACTGAAACTTCTTCCTTTTAAGCCCAGCTCAGACTCATTAAATCCACTCTTGATGCCTTTAACAAGTCTCTCTTTACACTTCAGAGTTCCCAGTGTGGTAGCTGGATTAATCCGTGTTTACACAGAGCTTTGTGATGGAAACTCTTTGTAGAATGTGGTCTGTAGATTTAGCACTTTTCAGACTACAGATTCAAAAATATGCAGTACAAAGTTATTTAAGGGTCCCCATTCAGCAAAATACTTGAGCTTTTTTAAAGCTAAGTATTTGTATTAAGAACTCCACTAATTTCAAGTCTATCTTTATTAATTTCTTACACAAAATGAGCAGTTTTCATGTTGGTATGTATGCCATATTTCAATGATGTTTTATTTAAAGGTGTAAGCAAATCACATTTTTGTCAGACATCCGTAAATCCTACTGAAAATTTATCTGAGTTATTTTGCATAAATAATTTACAAATTTATATTGCGAGATTTTAAGTGTTCGGAGACATGCCTCTTTTACATCCCTGAAGAAAAACTGAGAATAAAAGTACCTTGAATGTTTAGAACAGATTGTAGGGCTGTAAAAGTGCTAAACAGCTATAAAGCAAGCAGCAGAAAATTACTTACTTCAGAGAGGACCTGGTAGCAGTAAGATACTGGGGACATGCTCTTTGTCTCTCCTGGTCTGTCACAACAAAATCTAAGTGTGGTTTTGAATCATTCCCTCCAGCTGTAAAAAGCATTATAGGCATCTTCTGACATGTGAGTGGTGGTAGAAAGTAGGATTATACTGTGGCTATGTTGGACTAAACACTCATTTCAGAGTGATTCTAGGGACAGAAATAAGTTGCCATAGTATTTCTAGGACACCTGACTAGACCTGATCCTTGTCTTAGTGTCAGCTTTAACTCCTTGACATTCTGTGGACCCAGCAATTCCAGACAACATACGAATATTGCAAGGTACACAATATCCCATTCTCCAAAGTGGAGCTAAGTAAAGAAGAGAACCCAAGGAATGCTATGTCTATTTGGATGCAGAGGACCCCAGAGGACCCACAGTAATCCATTTCCCCTCAGTGAGTGAGTCCTTTAAGGATTTCAAGGAACCAGGTAAGTTCAGTCACCAGAACTACACACTGTGCTCTCCCCCAGTATGTTTCCACTGATGGCAGGCAGAAGAGCAACTTCCCTACTCCTAATGGTCACTCTCCACTTGCAAAGTATGCAGGATACAGTCCGGGGCAGCTCCCTACCACATAGTGTTGGAAAACATTGCCTAGAGTGTATGGGTCTTTGGTTTTGGGCAACAAAAAAACCCAACCCCTGGAAAGCATCTGGACGTTTTTTGAAGGCAAGCCCACCTCAGCACTCTGCCGAGGCACTCCCAGGCTGCAGCTGCATGGCTGGCCAGGCGCTGGGCCTCCGCTCTGAGCCTGGTGCTGTGGCAGTGGTCAGAGGAGGGAGCCGTGTACTCCTTGTAGTGGTTGCCCACTTGCAGAGCATGGGAGCAGGTGGAAAGGCTGCTTGCAGAGTTGGCACATGGTGCTCTCTCTGGCCCAGTGCTTCATGCAGGCAGAGAAGATTCCGTGGAAGCAGAAGAACTTCCTTGACATCCCCCAGGCAGATGGGGCATTGCGCTGCCTCCTCCAGCCCCACCTGCAGCAGCTGGCTCATGCTACCATCCTTTGCAGCAGAGCTGCTCTCCTGGAGGTCAGGCTCGATGGTGCCCAATGCCATGTCCTGCCAAGGGAGACTCGCAAAGTGCTGGAGCTTTTCTGGCACTGGGAGGGGAAGAGCAGAGAAGGGCCCAGAGAGCTGTGGGAGTGGGCAGATAAGGACATCCTGAAGGATCTGCTGGTGGGCTGGAAAGCAGCAGCAGGGGTGGGCTTGTGGGCTGGCCAGCTCCAGGTTCTGCTCTGCCCCCCTGCCTTCCCCGGACAGGCTGCACCTTGGAGAGGTGCCAAGGGGAGCTCCTGCCCAGACCTTAGGGGAAGACAGGCTTGGGCTCAGGGCCCTGGACAGGGGCAGCATGTGGCCATGGTGGGTAAGGCTCCGTCTGGTGCTTGGCAGGATCTGGGGCAGAGCAGAGAGATGTGGGGCCAGCCCAGGTTGTGCAGTTCTCTCTGTACCCCTTTGGAGGGGGGCTCCAGGGAGGGAGGGATGGAGAGCAGTAGGGGAAGCCCACCCAGATCTCCTCAGCACTTCCCCAGTGTTCAGGCTGTCTGGGGCAAGCTCTGGTGAGCTGTTGGGGGCCTCTGGGGGAAGAGCTGTAGTGCCTGAGGCCCCAGAGCACACACACTCTTTGCCAAACAGCAGCTGGGATAGCACAGAGCACCTGCCTTCAGGAGGTGGTCAGGAACCCCAGGCAATGTTTGGTCTGGTCCCAGGAGAGGCACTGAGGGTTTTATGCAGCCCCGTGCAGCTGGGTAGAGGAGACAGGAGTGCTGAAAGTGTGTTCGAATCTCAGGGTCAGCCTGTGATGAGAGGCCAGCATGCCGAACACAAAGACCTGGCAAAACAGGGTCAATGCAGTGGGGGAGGCCTGGTGAGCTCCTGTGTGCCAGTGAAGGGAGCATCCCAACTCAGCTCCTGTGAGGGCTCCTCTCAGGAGAATAGTTCCTTCCCCTTGTCACTGGAGGGAATGGCTCTGAGATGACAGTTGAGGTGTCCTCTGGAGGTCACCACGTCCAAGGTCCCCACTCGAGTATGGGGACAAGATGCAAAAGTACAGATATTAGAAGTTACTTGAGAGTAGAGAATGAGACTTTTTATCCCATGTCATATTCCATCAGGCTGTGTCTTTTTTGTCCTCCTGAGGCCAGTCTGCAATTGAGTGATGAACAAAAAATGCAGTTAATTGCTTTACTAGAAACAGTTCCAGCCGTACTCAGCATTTACCCTTCATTAGCAGCAGCAGTTGTATGCTGTATGTGTTACTGAATTCTTCACCCACCAGTGCTGAAAGCCATAAACATTTTCAGTGTAAATTTGAAGTAGCCTATCACACCCCCTTAGAAATTGGTTTTCCCACTCTTCTCTGTCTTCTGCTCTGACTTACTCTGTTACCACTTCCACGCAGAACTGGAAGGAGCCAAGTTTCTCTGCCTGAGTAGTCATTGGCAATATTCAGCGCCTGGTGAACACACATAAATGTTCATTAATGATTTCCATGATACAACTGTCCACCTTTCTGCTACTACCTGAACTTCTGTGTCCTGAGACAACTTATTTTCAGACATGTGTAAATAATATTTTTAGTAGCTATTAAAATTATTAAAAATTACATTATTATTTTAAAAGTTATTACCTCTAGCACCTCTAGCTTAGTGAAGAGCTGTGAAATATAACACATCTAAACTTTTCTATTATCTATCTACTCTGGAAGACCAGTAATTCAGTAACCTGTTTGAAAAAGTAAATGGTTTCAGGATCTCTTATTATCTACTATCCTCAGACTTTGAAAGTGTCCATAGAATCCTTGGGTCCAGCCTTATCTATTCTAAAAAAAAATCTGTTCCTGTATGTCTTTCCATGTTCTTTGGGGCCTTGGTGCCTCTTCGAGTTCCTCATGATGCACATAAGAACTCTTCTTCAGTTATTTCACTGAAAACTCCAAAAAGGAAGATTCTCCATAAGGAATAAATGTTGTGTTTCAAAGAACATTTCTAGATTTTGCCACCCCAGAATTTAAGACTTCGAAAAAATATTACACTTTTAAGAAAATGGAGCTTTATCAGCCATAGCTTTTATGAAGTGGTTGTTTTGATTTGTCCCAACCAAACACCACCTATTCACACATCATGAATCAAGCATCTTGAAAAACATTTCTTAGCCCTTTATTTTCCTTATTTATCTCTTTAGGCTTTGAACTATGTGTCAATATGCTTTGATTTTCATCACAGTCACAGAGCTTACAAACCCATAAAATGAGAATCTTGGATAAATCAGTTGACTCCAGGAATGAAAAATTTATGCACATGTCTATAAAAAAAAGAGTAGCACTGCAAGTAAAAGCCTATAAACTAAAGGGAAAGAAAAGTTCATTTTTATTACCCATTTTAATCAAATTCAAGAAGTAGACAAGAAAATAAAGTAGTAAAACTAGATTAGATACTTTAAGCCTTTCTTTTTGCTCTACGACCTCTTGGTAGACAAGATGAGGATTATTTTTAACTGAAAATTTAATTTAATTGTTTAGTCTTTCTTGTTGTTGTTCATCTAAGAGTGCTTAACCACATGTTGACCATGGAACATGGATGTCTTTGAGGATGCACAGGCCAATGAAAATTACATGGCAATTCCTAAAGAAGTAGGGGGTACTTCTTGTTTCTTATAAAAGTAGAGAAAACTTCTAAGTTCACTTCTTCTCTAGAAATGGAAAAAATCTCTCTAAGGTTTCTTTGGAATTTATGACATGTGGAAGAAGGCTTGAAGTTTATTGACAGCAGGAGGGATCACATCAACTCTAAACATTGATGTCTGCTGCCTCAGATCTGCTGATACTCCATTTTTGGGGGGATTGATCGCCACATAAAAATCAGACCTGTGAATTATGTCTTTGCTTCAAAACTTTTTTGTGATTATCTAATGTTTCTCACTACATTGCAGTGTTGCAATGATAAGCATTTTGTCCTGAATAAAAAATAGATGAAAGGTAGCTGGAAATGCAGTTTCTTTGGGTTTTTTCCTGAACAAGACCAAAATTTTTTCTCTGTTCATAACCTAACTTGTTCAGCTGACCTTTAAAAAAGAGCAGGTATAGGATTTCATAATGCTTTTATCTACATGTCTGTCTTGTCTACAATGCACTGTCACTTTTTACGTAGCTACAATGGCATACTATAAAGTGGGAGAACAGCTTCCAAACAATGCTGACAAGTTTACAAGCTTTTCCTGAAAACCAGCTGACTTGGCTAGACCTGTAGTGATTTTCTTTTCGTGATATATGTCAACAAATTATGACTCTACCAAATTCACATAGCCCCCAAGAGGATATGCAGTGGTCCATTTTTTCAACTATTAAATACTTTATTGGAGCTAGAGTATTTCCACCAGCACAATTCTATTTCTCATCCACAACTTTTACTGTTACTGTTTTCTGCAATGGAGCCACTCAGTCAGCAGTCACTTGCCCTTACCTGTGATGCTGTGTACCTCTGTGTGGAAGAAGGGAGAGGGAGTTTGCACGCAGGCAAGTGAAGTGTTTGTTCTCCTCCTACTGTTTATACTGCCCCTGGCACTGGCATCAGTGGAGGCTGACCTGGGTGTACAGCTCCATGCTCTTCCTTCTTTCAAAATGAAGAGCAAAGGAGAGAAACATATGAAAAACTACCCAACACATCTTTGCACTCACTGGGATATGTAGCCCCACAACAAAATCTGGAAATGCATAGAACCCATACATGAGGTTATCACAGACTGCTCAATGCCCCAGGAAGGTAACAGTGATGTCCTTGCCCCAGCCCCCTCACTAAGGTTTCCCCTCTGCTTTGCGGGCAGTAGCCACGCCAGTTACTCAGTCTCTTCTGAGCAGCTGCTCTCAGTGTGTATTTAGCTTCACAAGTCACCAGGAACTTAAAATCCTGAGACCTTTTGCTATACTTGCACAGCAGAAGTTTTGTTGTGGAAAGCCTTTGCATGCACACCCACCCTTTCAACTTCAACTGTACTGTGTAATTGCAAACTGTGCCCTTGGACCTGAGAAGTCGTGGAAGAGACAGACTACTCTTACGAAAGTAATCTGAAGCTAACAGATGTCACACCCACAGCCAATATTGCCAATACCAAACAAATGGTAAATGGCAATAAATTAAAGGCAAATGTGTTGTAACTGAAATATGTGCACGATGTTTATAAACAACAGCCAGGGACTTTCCAGAAATGCAAAACAGGATCATCTTTTTCCTGAAGAAACTAATAAACAAAGGCAGAGAAAGGCTAGGGGATTCTTATGCACAAGATACAGTAGAAAGTCACCAGAATTTATTTAATTAGAATCTAAAGAAATACTAATTTTCATAAGCAGAGGAAAAATTCTTGAACAACCTCTGAATATAGATGAATTATCTTTCACCTGAAGTTCCCCTTACAAAAGTTTTCATCACATACCATGAAAAAAAGGCTGAACAGCACTGTCACAAAAAAAAAAAAAAAAAAGCCCCAAAAAAGCCATTTAGGATCACAGTATAATTCCAGCTGGATGAGGGCTCAGGGCACCTCAGTGGAACCTTGTGCTCACAGCAGGACCAGTTCTGAGGTCAGACTTGGTTGCTCAGGGCTTTGTCCTCTTATCTCCTTATTAATGTCATAGATTTTTTTCCCCTTCAAAGTAAGGGAAAGAGAAAAACAATAGAAGAAGCTGTACTGACTCAAACAGAGGAATCACCTAGGCCAGGATCCTGTCTCCAGCAGTGTTCCACCAGCTAGAACATCAAGAGCTGCCTTCATTGATATCCTTCATGTGGGGTCCCAGACATCTTCACGTGATGCCCCAGTGCTGTACTGGGAGGGAGGGTGGTCAGTCCCTCTGTAACCTGTCGTACCAGCCATGATTTTATACTACTGAGGTACCACAACACCAGAATGTCCTTGTTTCCTTTCCTGGATTGTTCCGTTCCTTCTTTTGATTAAGTGAAAACCATACAGTACTGAGTCTATAGACCAACTGTACCTGGTGTCTGTTTTTTAGATTTCAAATATGACAAAAAGAACATATTCAAACATGACTGGATAAGGAGCAGACATATCATTACCTAACAGATAATAACACAGGCCTCGCAAAATACAGGTTCTTTTCTGACCTTCAGAGAGAGAAGTTTGCATGAAAGGACAACTTCAAATAAGCATATTTTTCACAAAAATAAGATTCTATGAGGGAATAAACATTCATACTACAGAAACTTTACGTGATTTTACAATACATTTGATCCTCCAAAAAATATTAACTGCCATGTTTAACAGCCAAAGAACTTCTAGCTTTAAAATGCTACTAATTTAAAATTAATTGGTAGATCATCAACAACTGCAGCAGCAAAGGCCCCAGCAATGTTGTAAAATAAGTACTTTCCGAGGCTGCAAGAGAGGTTTCCTGCAGAAACCTGAAGGGAACTGCACAACAATGGTGCTGTTCAGTACTTTCTCTAGGACATACACAATGCAGAATGGACATCAGAATCTGTCTTGTGCAAATGTCAGCAACCTCACCGCTTGCCTTAGTTTCATGCAGGATATCAACTTCTGATGTGGTAAAAATATTTACAGAAACATTTTTTATTTACAAAATTCAGGTCCCAGGATTAAGGGCAACTCATTCTGGCTGCAAAAAACATGTACTTTTATAGCATGTATTTTTATAGCTGTTACCTTAAATATTTTTCATCTGCAGTTACAGACTGTTTTCTCCCTGGCTTTGAGAGAAAATGCTCTCTCAAAATCATCATTAACTCATATTGATCAGCAGCTTATAGATGAGCCACTTGTGGACTGAACTGCCATATGTGCTGCCATTCTGTAAAGAAATTTTGATAGCATTTTTCTCGTCTTTGTCCTTGGGAGGTGATGGGTAGTCCTGGTTCACTCTGAGCTCCTGCCAACGCCGAGGATGGCAGTCTGCAGCCTGCAAATAACGGAAGAGAATAAATCTCAAAGAAAAAGAATGGCTGGGCTCTTTTTATATGTGATTGATTTGATAGCTTGGAGCATAGAAACATATTATTCCTTTGTGTAAAAATTAATAGCCCCTTTCTTTTGCCACAGGAGTGGTAGCTGCTTGCCTCATGGATTCTGTCCCCTTTTTCAGCTTATTTGTCAGGAATGAGTTTAGATGAGGAGCACTTTGGATCCCAAACTTTAGTTGAATAAATCATGATTAATGCTTTTGGGACATTTCATCAGGACTGTGTTTTATAGCCTCCCCTAAAACATACAGGGTACATTCACCCTTCTCCAAAACATCTCTGATTCCATCATATGCACTGATATGCCACTCATCTCTGGCAGTTGCTTATTTCTATAGTTTTGTATGCCTTGCCTTATAGTACTCTGACAGAGGTAAATATCCGCTGAAATGCATTTGACAGCTTTCTTCTTGTATTTATCTAAAGCTTTTGTGGTCTGTTCTTCTTGTTCCCTGTTGCGGGAGTTAATCAACATGCCAAGCAAAGCTGCTTTGGCATCTTGCTGCTTAAATGTGGATCCAGCTTTCCTGACTCACGGAAGGCTATTGCATGCCTAAAGTCAAAATGGTTATAAGGGAACAATTCTTGCCTTAAAGAAACTGAAATCGTGCAACATGGCATAGATGTAGTTAAAGAAAGGTACTGACACAGAATAGGTATTTTGGCTATCATTCAGTAAAAAAAATAATTTGGCCAAAATCTAGTTTGATGTATTATTTTAATGAAGTTTTATATATACTTGAAAATGTCACTTTGTTTTGAACAGACAGGTTTTGAGCAAGTGTGAAAATGAGGCTTCATACCTACCCTGTCTCTGATGCATTTTGAATCTGCTGAGTTTACAGGGTCAAATAGTTCTTACATAGCCAGCCCTGCAAAGCCTGCCAGAGAGCTGTCAAATTAGGGTTTTTTTCTTGGCTTTTTTTTCATCTTCATTAATTAGGCTTTCACAGGAGAGAAGGCTTCCATGTTCCAGCAGCAGCAATTGTATCCTACTCTTTATTAAGCCATTTAAACTACACTGAAAACTGTGAAGTGGCTTGAGAGTTTTTGACTGGCTTCCTGATTGCGAATAACATCGATTCTCGTCCCAAGTGCACTTGCAGGAGAAAAATAATTTATTGTGAGCACTTAGATTGTGGGTCTTGCCTACATTAGGGATTTTTTAGACAAAAATCCCTAGCTGTTGCAAGTAAAGCTGAGACGATGCACAGCTAATATGCTGCTGAAAAAAAAAAAATGTGAGATGCCCTTAAGTTTTGTATGGTAATATATCCAAAATTAACATTTGGAGATGTAATCTCATTAGAGAGAATGTAAAAGATCTAAATACAGATGGGTTTCTTTACATCAGTATTGTGATGCTAACAACTCTAAAACACAGAAATGATTCATTTTAATTTCTAAAATATGCATAATTGACTTCGAATATAGCCTGGATGCAAATTTACTGACACAGAAGACACAATTCTTCTTGTCATGTGCAAAAGAATAATTGTTCTCTAAATATAATTAAAATTCTCCAAGAAACTAGTTCAAATATTTAATGATTTTCAGGTCTTGCTAAAGTGATGCTGATTATTTTTCAGATTCTGTAGTCTTCCAGCTTTGGGAACTGTTTTTGCAGTGACTGTTGCATGTTTGCATAGATACCTCATGACCATTGAGACTAAAATCTAAAATTAACAGGGCAGTGGGGTTTTTTTTCTAATTGTGATGACCACAGTGCACAGGATGTGCACAGATCTGCACGAAAACTATAATGTTGCTCCTTCTTTTACCTCCCCTTATTGGGTTTGCAGAAAATGCATTTCAAATACATTTTCAAAATACATTTAAAAAATCAGTGGCAGCTGTTTAAATATTTGTTGGCACTGTCTTTCTGCACATGCTGAATATTCTGTGAATAAAACCATATTAAATAGTAAGAGTATAATGTGTGGAGAGAGAGATGGGGCCTGAGTGAGAGACAAATGACTGTAGGAGCAAGCTGGAGCGAAGAAATGAGGTGATGTATAATGTCTTCAGGTAGACAGCTGGTCCCTGGCCCAAGCTGATGTCATCTGTCTCAGCAGGATGTGGAGAAATTGCTGGAGGTGACATGAGAAACTGCTGGAGGTGAGAGGTGACAGTGGGAGAAACTGGGTTTCATGGTGGGCTTAGGGGAACGTGTGTGAGCAAGGGGCAGATATCACAGCTGAAGGTTACCTTGTGGACTTCTGGGTACATTGGACCTTGCAAAGCCAAGAAAGTTTGGTGTTCCACTTTGGTAATGCCCTCCAAGGTTGAGAGTATCACCAATAGAAAAACTGAGATGGGGTGCAGTGAAGAAAAAGTGATTTGAGGCAGGCTGTTTATCTGAGTGGAGGTAGGGAGAGGTGGGGAAAGGGATATAAAAGGGAAGCTAAAAAGTTGATCCAGAAAGGAAAACAATAGGAGAGAGGAAGATAGGGTGTAGAAACACTATGATCTGGAGGCAGCTGCAGAGCAGCCCAGTGCTTGGCCATGGGCTCACAGGACTGTTCAAGAAGTCTCAGCCCACCCCCCTGCTCACAGCCCTGAGGTCAGCCTAGTGGCTGAGGATTCTGTCCAGCTGGGTCTTGAAAACCTGGGGGCTGACAAAACCAGGGTGCTTAAACTACTTTGTCTCGCCCACACCACGTCTCATCTGTGCTTCCACAGCCCAGATAGCTGGAGGCAATGAGGTGCTTCCCCCTGCAAGCAGTTGGTGGTCCCAGAGAATGAATTGGACATGGACCTCCCATACCAAAGCTGCATGTTATGACGATGCAACCCTCTAAAACTGTGTTTGGCATGTCCCCAGTGACTATTTGTAAGCATCTTAATCTCTTCTGCCCCACCTTGCCTCCTCTCTCTGGTCATCTGATGGACACAGACACAGGGTGGGGTTTAACCAGAGGTGAGTGACTGTACAAGTCAGGATCAACCAAAAGTTTTCCACATCCCACCTCACTTTAGCACTTTGCATCAAGCCTTTCCTACAGAACTAAGGACAGGATACAAGAAAGTGATTTTAACCAGGAGACAAGCCATTTATGCAAATCAGGTTGCCTATCCAGCATTTCAACACTTAGTAACTTGAGACTAACTCATGGTTTAACTCATTAAAAATTTTGGTACCTAATCATTTAATCATGCACTTCTTTACATTTGTCAAATTAACCAGGACTAGAGAGGCCCCATTTCCTTATTTTTCATTTTTGATTGACTCTTTACATGAAAAACTCTGGGACTGCAATGCCAACACCTCATCCTCAGGCAGTAAACTTTATGATTTAACCACAGGAAATGTAAAGTTAACCATAAGGCAGTAAAAGACCAAAGGAGGTCATCAGGTCCAGGTCCCTTCAAGGTAAGGGAAAATTACACCTAAAAATAAACTATCTATCCTGAACACCTTTGGCTGTTGCAGTTCCATAACCACTTATGCAGCCTCTTCCACCGTTTCCTGTCCTTCGGATGTTACTGCAGCACTGATGGACCTGCAGTCCCCAAATGTCACCTGATCCTTTCCTGTGCAGTCATGGTACTCAGTGATTCCTGCCCAACTATACCACCTTTCTTTTATCACTGTGATAAAAACCATGCCTGTCTCAAATTTCTTAATATTTTTTGAATTCTAACCTTGTTCCCCTCTGTTCACACCTTCTTGTAACCAAGAAAATCCTCGCAAGAGACACCTCGAGCTAGGTGTAAATTACCTGCTCTCTAATCTGGCATGAGACACTAGTGAAGGTGTGGCTGGGTTATCTCCATGTCAGCTTCCCACAGGCACTCTGTGTCCACACAGACTGTGATCCTGCACTGCTGCCCTTCAGGGCATGCATTAGTGACTTTTCCCTTGTAGCTATCCAGCTTTTTTTACAAGTAGTGTCAAACTTAGTATCTCCAAAACCTTTTTCCTGCTGCCAAATTTATTTGACAATAGACAATAATTTCAAAATTATTCAGGGGAAATAATACACACTTCCGATGCCAAAAGTGATAGTTCTTTGAAAAAAGCCCAAAAAATAGCAAAAGATCAGTTAATGCATTTTGTGCCCACATTAATTAAGTAATTTCTTCACTGGCTTAGGAAAATTAGATGAATCAACATCCAAATCTAATAGTTTCAGCCCCTAAGCACCTCTTTCTGCTGTAATTTTAAAACCTTGTCGTAAAATGGCAACTCTTAAAATAGTGTCTCAGGCTTGAAGAAGATAGTTTCTAAACCCTAAGGAAACAATTGATGAGTTACTTGTTCCACCAGAAAATAGATTATGATACTCAGTTTGGTTTAAGAAGTAGTGGTTTTCTACTGAGAATAACAAACCAAATGGGGAGGTGTATTTAGTGAAAAACTTTGTTTCTAATTTTAAAAAGTTGCTTTGGGNNNGGGCATGTTTTGGTTTTGTTTCAGTTTTTTTAGTTTGGTTTTTGGTTTTTGTTTGTTTTTTTTTTTCCTTGATTAGTTGCTTTCGTTTGGTTGACTGTTTTTTGGGTTTTTTTCATGATAGAGAGTGCACTTAGACTTCATAGTATTCCAGACACAATAAACTTCTTATTCTCTTTTCTTCCCCTCTCAAAGTGTCTGTTTGAAAGGAAGGGAGACACAACCACTCTTACTGTGCCAGCACTTTAGAAATGTAGAATAATCTGTAGTTTACATATTTCATCACTAGAGGGAAATCCACTACAGTGCTCTTCTCAGTAATGCTGGTAAGCACACTGTTCTCTAGAGTTGCAAAATGTGCAACGGGTTTGAATGCAAAAGCCATCACCTTCCCCTGGCCCAGCTCCAACTCTTGCATCCCTGAGGGTGACCTACATTGCTAAGAGAGAGAAAGAAACAAAACAGAAGTGCTAGTGAGGGAGCAAACCTGATTTTCTGTACTGGCTGTCAGGGATTTTATAGGACATTTTATCTTTGACCTCATTTAGTAGGAGTGAAAGAGAGTCAATGAGAGAATAGAAAAGGGTTGCATGAGCCACTGCCATTTTGCATGACAGTTTGTCCATTTCTAGTTCAAACATTTCATTTCAACATAATAAATTGTACTTGTCTCCAGAAACACCATTTAATGCTATTTTTACCATGACCTTCTGAGGTGAAGCATTACAGAAATAGGTATTGCATGTGTATCTGACATTAATTATGCTTTTAATCAAAAACTCAATGAAACAGAGTTACCACAATTCAATTCTTACTTTTTTTTTTCCCCTTTTTAAACCATGTTATGTTCCTTACCCTTCAAATATTTCATCTAAATATCAGGACATTTTCAACCATGAACTTCATACTATGAATAAAAGAAATAATAAAAAAGTTGCAGAGTGATTTCTTGACAGACAAATCCTCACTCTTCCATCCATGCCTTCTGTTTTTTTTTTTTTT
>VXAY01000390.1:1471-31657 GCA_013399855.1 Oxyruncus cristatus | reverse complement strand
GGGGGGGGTTGGGTTTTTTTGTGGGTTTTTTTTTGGTTTTTTTTGGTTTTTTTGTTGTTGTTTTTGTTTTTGTGTTGTTGTTGTTGTTGTTGTTGTTGTTTTGTTTTCCTCTCCATTGCAATACTACATACTAATAACTACTTCACTGCTCTGGCGTCCTACTCACAGGTGCTGAAAGATACAGTGAATCTTTGGATTAACAGAGGATTACGTTCACTTATATCAGGAACAACCTGAGCTCTGATCAGGCTTCTATATAATTTCCCAATTATATTGTTCCTTTAACCCATTTCAAAGTGATTTTCATCTTCTTACACAACTTTCTTTGAATGCAGGTGAGCATTAGATTACAAAATTTTCAGGCTTCACAAGTGACTGCCTGAACCTAAGCCTCATTAAACCCTCAGAGATCAGACTGAAGAAACACTTTGTATAAATTTAGTTTCAAACAGCTGTCAAAATCCATCTAACTTTCAAAGTTTCTTATTCTGTTTCACAAACTGGAGTAGCACTGTGTTTGCATATTGAAAAAACAACACACAGTAATACCTCATGTGTCCTAGGAGGCTTTTGTTTCTTCTAAGAGTATTTCATCTCCTATGCACAAATATTTTAGTGCACATGTTATGGACATTTAAAAGAGCCTTAGATGGGATTTAAGTGCTATTCCTAGATAACAGCAAGTAGCAGAGAAAAAAAGAAGATGAAGGATAGCAGTAATAGAGGGAGGAAAAGAAAAAAAAAATAGGGAAATTGCAAACAGGTTATCAGCCAAGGTTGATCAAGTCACGCTGGTGGAGACTCCAACAACCTGCCTCCACTCTGTCTTAGGCCACCACCTCTGCCGTGTTGCTGCAGGTCACTTTTTGCTGTGCAGGAAGGCAGGACTTCTAGATTTGCCTGCTTTGGAGTGAGAAATGCCAAAATACCAATAATTCGGGACTGTTTCTAGGTGGGTTTTTTTTTCCTCCAGGAAACAAATCTCTAGGGAAAAAGAAATTTAACTTGCAGAAATCTATAGGTAATGGCCCCTTACTCACATGGGTTGGCTGTTCTATAGCTGATTTTCTGTATTTAAATGCTTTAGAATAGCAAGATAAATTACAGTCATTTTCTCTACTCAGTGATTTAGCCAAAATGCCCTATGAAAAATTTAATACTGATGCTTTCATCAGAATGAAAATTATATCTTTAGCCTGGAGCCAAGAAGTAACATCTGTCATATACATACACATATACAAACTCACAGAAAAACCTCAGTCAGAAGGATCCTCCTGATCTCTTCCAGTCTGATCCCTGCTCAAAGCAGGACCAACCTTGAAGTCAGAGGCAATGTTAAAATTAGATTGGATGGCTCAGGGTCATGTCTAGTCAAGTTCTGATTATCTCCAAGGATGGAGATATATTCTCTTTCCGTAATAAACCCATGGCTTAGATCTAGAGCACAGGCAGCTCAAGGACTTAACCTTTTGGAGTTTATCTGCAAAATAAATTAAGAATCCTAATGGAAGGGATCATGTAAAAGCAAAGACACTTCACCCCATTCTCTAGACCCAGATCTGTGTTTGGATTATAATCTACTGTTCTGTGATTAATTTTGCTTTTCCAATTCCAGTGTTTTATCTCATCCTAATATCACAAAAATCATGGATATTTTTCCCCCTAGGAGGAAAAATTAATTACATTATATACAGATATGCAATACAAGGGCTAAAATTAAAACTGTATCAAGATATTTCCTTTTAGGTTCTCTCTCACCCACAGACTCTGAAAAACTTCTTTTACTGATTAATAGACTTCTGGCAATCAAACAGTCCAAAGTTTTACTGGCGGGACTGAACTCTTTTGCTCTTTAGCAATGATGAACCTTTTCAAAGAGCTGTAAAAGTAATTAGTTAGGCTTTTTAATAAATTACCTGGGGGAAAAAAAATCTTTTTCACCAGCTCAGCATTGTCAGTAAGCAAAATTATGAAATTGATTGGTAAAAATATGGGTTCATTCCAAGATAAGATTTAAAATGTGGCATTTGATGTGTTCCACTTTTAGTTTGGAAGGCTATGCAAAATGTTGATATTTTGCATTATAAAATACAATTACTTAAAAATGTGAATTGTTTTGAGAAAAAAAACAGCACAGGCAATGTTTTAAATTCACAAAATACTGAGTAGCTACATGAAATTTTTCAGATAGGTAGGACCCAAGACTAGAAAACAGGAGCTGCTGTACATTATGCCAAAGTAATTTCAGATATTTTTGCCCCTGCTAAAGGTCTCTCTCTTCACCACCTAAGGTTGCTGAGCCCATGGAGACATTGTCCTATCTCCAGTCTTTATCTATCACAGCCATGGCCACTGCAGAACTCTCACTTATGAAGATGAGCTTGTACGAATATGCTGATTTGTAAACTGAGTTTTGTACCAGCTGCCACTGGCACAAAGATGACACCTCCAGCAGAATGGGGCTAAATCCACCAGTACTTGTCTGTCAGAGCTATTAGGATTAGCAGCACACATTAGAACATGTTTTCCCAAATGAGAAGATTCCAGATTCCTTCTCCCTTTACTTGCCTTTCATCTCTTAGAAGAAGAGTTTAGGCCCACCTGTGTAGCATGCTGAGGCTCAGCCTGTCCATGTTCTCAGAAGATACCAAAGCCATTCCTCCCAGATCAAGCCCTCGGGGACTTTACACAGAAGGAATTATGGTTCATATAATCAAGGTATCAATTTTCTCAGCCTGGTTAATACCTTGGAGTTCTCTGGATACACATACAGATGCTACTTCAGTCATTCAGGAAACTTTAAGTTTCTCAAAGCAGATGGGAGTTTGGGGTTTTTTTGAGGATACTGGAGACTCCAGGGTCAAGCAACACCTAGGCATGGTTTATAGGACCTTTAGTTTTGGACGTTGGTCAATACTTTTGTCTGACTTCTGACATCCTCAGCAACAGGACATCAGCAGTAGGAAATAAAACAGGACCAAGGCCCAGGTCCCCACTGCACAGACCTAGCCCAAGCAGCTCTACCCATGTCAGGGGTCGTGGGTGGCACAACATGCACAGCAGCAGCCAGGCTGCCCGCACAGGATAAGCGTGTCCCAGGAGGTTGGTCACTGCTTGCTGACACAGGACCTCTTCTCCACAGAGCAATAGGCAAGTGAGACAGTTTCATACAGATATGGTCACAAACCAGGGAAGTCAGCTGTTGTAACCCCAGCTGAATTCTCTCTGCTAGCCTGGGCCTCTTGTGAATTGGGATTGCAACCAGCTCCTGTTGCCCTCACTTCCAGGCAGAGTATCCAGCACATCAACCCATCAGTAAATTGAGAAGGATGATCCTAAATCCGTGCTTTGACAGGGCCTTATTTCTCATTGCCTGAGTAAAGGTAGCCCATAATCTGAACCTAACCTAAGCCCTAGTTCAGCCTGTACCATACTGTCCTCAAGTTGTTTGTGTTCTGCTTTCATGTTGGGATATCACAAGGTAGCCATGGCCCATCAGAGCATTTGTCCTGTACTCAGTCTCCAGCCTCCAAAAGCTAAAACCACAAACACAGCATCAGTCATAATCTTAACAAATTAGAAATTGGATTACCACTTAGAAATTGGGTTGATCAGGGAATGAGACTGGCGATAAAGTTAAGAATACAAATTACCAAAGCAATAGCCCAGGTTGTTATATGTTTGTTATGAAATGAATTCATCTTTCCCTCTTGGTCAACAATATTAAAATTTTGTGTCTGCAGAAACTTGGCCACCAAACCCATAAAGGATCCCATGCTTCTTTACAAAGTTGACACTGCAAGGGGATCCTGGCACATGATCCGTGTTGAACCTAGACCAAAACTGAGAGAAAAGAGCATCATCTGGTATTGCCAAACCAAAATTCATTTTGCTACCTCTGAAAGAGGTCAGCATTTTTCCAAACACTTCCAGCCCTCTCTCTGAGGACACAGTGAGTTGGTGGCTTCTGACACAGTAGAGCCAAAAGCACTGTAGCTTCAGGTATGGTCCTAAGGCTGAGATGAAGATATGGCTTCAGGCAGGATCTCCACCACTGTGGGAGGCCACTGCCCCAGGGACAGGGACAGTGCCATAACTCCAGGGATGGAGAAAGCACCAGGGGTTGGCCAGCAGGCTGACACCTACATGTGTCTCTGGACAAGCCTGAACTTGCTTTCTTGCAAGGACTCCCACACCAACCATGCCATGAGGGACCCATGCTGGGTCATGGGCTCGTCCTGAGAATATGGTGGAGGTCCAGGAAGAACTTTGAGGCCATGTGGATGTGGAAATATAGGCTTAAGGTCGGGTTTCAGACTCTGCAAAGCCCAATGCAGGAAGGTGACTGAGCTGCCTGAGGTTCACTGGGCTGAACTGCCATAATTGGCATCACAACATTTCAGCACTCAAGGCTGCACAGGATGTCTAGGACAGGATTAGGTTTGGGATAATTTTTCAGGACAGCATGAATATCCAGGTTTAAAAAATTGGCTTGTCCAGGACACCCTGCAGGCTGCAGCCTCAGAAAGCCGGTACAACTCCTAAAGGTAAAGGACACAGGATTTGCTTTGGCTTTGCAGAGCCTTCAGATGGAAGTTTATCAGTCTTGCTTTGCCTTAATTTGCCTAGACCTGCTTGAAGCTTTCCTTTTACTTGGTTTGATTTGTTGCTGTAACAGCCCTTTTTCTAATGACCAAGTAGCTACACCTAACTTGCTTTGCTTACCTTTGTGCAGTATAACCATGGCTTTTATCCAGGTGGCAGTAACACACAGTCCCTGTGTGCAGCGTGACATATTCACAGTCATAGCAGAATGATGTAATGCAGGCCTGGTATGAGAGAAAAGGCTCTAAAGGTGGGCTCCTAAGCAGTGCTGTAGAGGAGTACAGGCACAGGATGCTGGAGATGCGGCATAGGCTGATGCTGAGGGCTGCAGGGTTATAACCAGCCCACCAGTGGTTAGCAGAAGTGCTGACCTGGAAGCTGAACAAAACCCATCTTAGGAGTAACAAAAAGTAGGAGAAAAAAAAAAAAAGGAGCAAGTTTCCAACACAGGTAAAATGCACCATACATAGTAAATTCAGATGTAACAGAATTTCAGACCAGTGAAGAAACAAAAAAAGCACAAAAGGTTTGGGAAATATGAATATGGCTTTAATGGATGCTAGACAAGGAGGAGGAAGAAACCATCACCACCATAGTCATCCCACTGAAGGACCCAGAATACTGTTACCTGGCCATACCTGCTCCCCCCAGGCTGCAGCCACTGGCCCAGAAGAGCAGTGGAAGGGTGAGCAGGACACCATGGAAATGGGGTAGAGCCTACACAGTGTGTGCATAACAGCTTTGACTGTATTATTATTACTGATGCTTTCCATAAATAATAATATTCCTAATTTTTTTCCCCTCCTTCTTCCTGTTTCAGAAAACAAATGAACAAAAAAATCCATCTGCAGAATACCATTTTTTTTATTAGACTGCTAAGGCTTCAATTACACTAACACTAAATTCTTGGCGTCCTCCTCCCATAAGAAGATTTTGAATGGCACAAAGCTTGTAAAAGCACGTATTCCAGCAAAGGCCAACAAGCGTTGCCAGATTCTGGATAAAGCCAGAGTCAGAGTTTGGTTTAAGGTAGCTCAGGCTTGGAGGGCTTTTCCAGAAAGCTCAGAGCTTGGGTTCCAAAAGGGCTTGTCAGGTGTGACTGAGCTAAACCAATGTCATTCACTGTGATCCCTTCACATCCGCAGCTATATTTTTGCAGATACCCCTAACTCTAACAAAAGTGTCAATCCCCGTTCAGTGACCCTGTGCAGAGGCAAAGCTCACTGACCCATGCAGGCATCAGCTGGCAGCTTAACTGGCCAGCACCTTTTTTAACTTATCAGTTGCCTTGGTATATCCCAAATCCCAGCTGCGGCCAGGTTGTGGGGGAGGATGATGGCTCAGGCTTGCACATGTCTGTGAGCAGCAGTAGGCTGCAATCTGACTGCTACCACCAGCACTCCTGCAGCATCCCAGCTGCTCTGCTGCTGCTGCCTAAATATGGGGGCTTGAAGCTTGGTAAAGGCTCATGCTGGACCAACAGGCAGGGAAACGGAGAGAGGCTGCCCACATCAGTTCACTATCTCCAAGACAGTCTCAGAATTCTCTTGGGTTTTCTACTCTCTGGTGTCTCTGGACTTGGCTTAGGTCTCAGAACATTTTTGGGAACATTTTTCCTTCTAATTTGAATACTGGACCATGACAATAGCTCTTAGGCAACAGAAATAGTTAATTAAGCAGCAAAACTCTGAATGGAGTTGTCATGTAACAGGGTCAATTTAACTCTTTTGCCTTGGACTCTGTCCTGGGACCGTTGCCTTCACATAGTCCAGAAGGACATAAAGTTCAAGTAAACAAAAGATTATTGGTCTGCTTGGGCAACTGTGAAGGAGAGGAAAGATAAATTAAACTGCCTGGATAACCATAAAAAGATTGATTGTTACTACTAGTGCAGGGCAAGGATAGAGAAAGGATAAGAGGTTTATCCAAGTTCTTCAGTGACAAAAGATAGAAATGGCACCAAGAGCAAGCCTTTCCCACTTACATTTATATCAAAATTATTCTACACATAGACACCGAGTTACAAAATTGCTGCATGAGTAGGAAGATAAAAGGTTTTTTATAATTTATCCTCTTTTTTAAAAGAAATCAAAACCAAATGTAAAGACCACGCTTACTTAAAATCAATGTCCTCATGTTCTTTTCTGTTATTACCCTTCATATTTACAAATAATTTTCTAAGACTAAAAAGTATTTTGACTATCATCAGACTGAAAAAAAAAATATCTTAAGGGTTTCTTCTACTTCTTTCCTCTTTAAATATTCTAGTGAATGGTAATTTTTACAGAAGAAAACACAACACTACTCTCATTCAAGATGTCAGCTTCATTATGTCTCTACAGTTAAGCCCACAGCCTGATAGAACTATACTCCTCATCACTGTAGAAAACCCTTTCGACAGCTAATGACCTTAAAAAGATTCTTGCAAGGATCCCAGAGTGCAACTTTGTGATGCCTTGCTTCTTAGGTCACTGCATTTCTCCTCATTAACATTCACTTTCGTGACACAGCTGATCCTGGCACATCTTCAAAGGAACCCCTCAACAGCCTCTCAAAACCCTCAGGGAAGTGTTTGCACTGAGTGCTTAGCAGTCTTCAGAGGTGCCTGTGAAAGGAGTCTTGCAAATAAAGCCACACTAACAGCAAAGGAAGAATTATAGGAACACAACAGGCAGCCCTGAACCATCACCTTTTATGACCCAATCCACTATAGCCAGACGTGTGTTTAAAACCCTTCAGCTATAGCTTCTAAACCCTTGGCCACAGTGGGAGTCAGCAAATGCTTTCAGCCAACAAGCCAGCACTGGCAAGCACTGAGAAAAGACACAGGAATACGAAATCTCCTCTTCTGTGTCACATTTCTTCCGCCTCTGGACCCTGAGTACTTAATAAAATCCACTAAGAATGTAGGAATCTTCCAAAAGCTCCCCTGGGCACAGACCAAGCCCCTCCATGGCTCAGAGCCCTGTTATTTCAGCAAGGTCAGTGGAAGTTAGCCTGAACTTACGGTCAAACAGCATTTGGCCCAACATTTGCTAAAGGCAGAGTTTTCTTCTGCTTCTGACCTTCAATTTAAAGGCACAGTAAAACTGCAGGAGTGGGACTGAGTGGGGTGTTTATACCAATCCCTCAGCTGCCCCTGCCCATGGCATGCTCTGCATCACTCATGTTGGTAAGGGAAATCCTTTGAAAAAGAAGAAAATACTGCAGCAGAGCTTACAAAAGACAGGTAACCCCATATGGTACAGATTTCTGTAATTTTATCTGGACAAGGAAACAAATTAATGGATCACCTCAACCTCTTAGAAAATCTTTTGTCCCTCATTGCTCATGTTGTCTGGCAACAGAGTAGCTCTGTGTCCAGACTGAGACCACTGCCACGGCTGTATTTTTGCACTCCTACAAAACCCAGACATAGGTCTTGCCCCATAGGAGCAGGCCTTAAGGACTCAAGAGAGTAGGTGGAAGAGAGCTAATCTTTCATAGATAAAAATTGGAACAGAAGTTTTCAAAAAGAAAAGGACTGTTCAGTGATCAGTATTCACAGATAAGTCTGAGAATCTGATTTATGGGAGCTTTCCCTTTTCCAGTTGTTGACATACATCTATATATATGCAGCTAGATAAACAACTAAAAAGATATCTAGGTTCTTTCAGCAGCACAGAACAATAATCCAACTAGTTTTGGGCATTAAGCAACCTTAAGACTGACTTAAGCTCAGTAAATCTGTTTACTTTGCTCAAGCGTTTCTGGTAAATACTGTCTCTCATGGTTGTGCCTCTGAGAAGTGCAGCTACTTTGGCACGACGTTGCAAGATGGTTGGAGCATACAGATGGAAGAAGTGGGTGAAGGTCACCTTGTTTTAAATGCACAAGGCATCTCATGAATGCAGCTTCACTGGTACAAAACATCTTTAAATAAAACCAGTGGTGCCCATTTCAGAGGGACCAGCCAGGTCAATGCAACAAAGCACTGCCGCAATGCTCAGCATAAGGACACCCTCTGATGACTGAGGAGGCTTCATCAGCCAGAGCGTGGTGGCTTAGCAGAGTACAGGAACTGCAACGTGCGAGTAGCCAGGAAGGAATACTGACACTACCCAAAGATAAGTCTAGAAATCCTCTGCTTTTGAAAACCAGCACAAGTGTTGCAGAACACTCAAAAAGTGGCAAAAGAAAAGCAACTATTATTTGTTGAGAACAGTTTATGAGAGTTTTCAAACTTTCCATGTGCTTTGTCTTTGAGGCCCATTGCCTGGAGCAAAACTTACTTTTATTTTACCAATTAAAACCTGTAAAAATTGCACTTCCCGTTCTTATTCTTTTCTATTGCCAGCATTTAAATACACCTGATGAGTCCCATACAATATTTCTGTTCTACTATGATACTTCTAATCACTGAACTGCTTAGTGACATGGTAACTCACAATATTATCAAAAACTGGAGGACTTTTTGGATGCAAACTTCAGTATTTGAAATGTTGGCAAACCTTCCTTTTGTCTTTTAGAGTAGAAATCAAACCAAGCTCTCACCTTGTGAATTCATTCAATGTACCCCATGAAATTTGTATTACTAGGGCAGAAATATGAAGTGCCTGCATCCTGACTTGGGCACATTAAATTGTAATAACAAGACTCATACTATTTCATGAAATGGAGCAACTGGGAGAAGGATGATAACAAGCATATATGGTGTACCCTTCATTAACGTCTTAGCCGCCTAAACAAAGCCACTAAAACTTGTTTTCATACTACTGTTTATACTGTTTATAGTGTAACATATTGATAAAGAGGATGCTTATTTGGTTATACTCATATTAGACAAAATTTTTCATATGCTGAGCAGCTGCTTGAAAGGATTTGTGGCCTACCACATAGCTGATTTATGCAATAAGTTCTAAAAAACACGTATACCTAAGCAAACGTGCTTATGGAAGGAGACTATTCT
Organism: Oxyruncus cristatus; assembly: GCA_013399855.1. NCBI lineage: Eukaryota > Metazoa > Chordata > Aves > Passeriformes > Cotingidae > Oxyruncus > Oxyruncus cristatus. Next base: position 22,104 of record VXAY01000390.1, on the reverse strand, counting down.
TCTTCCAGAGCATTTTGACAGCGTTTTGTTGGATAGACTGGGTTGATCCCCTGCTGCCTGAGTTTAGAAGTTATTTGAGGTTTTAAATTAAAAAAAAGAAAGCTTGCTTATGATTTAGCTTGTAATTTCTGTGGAAATCCTGTTTTCTTCATGATATTCCTGGTCACTGATCTCCAAAGAGAACATCACAGCCAAGATGTGATCAATGAATAAACTCATAACATTTATATGAGAAAATCTGTAAGTCCCTTTCCATTATGTTAATAAAACAAATATCAAAGTAAATTTAGTTTTCTTCTAAAAGCATTGTACAGGTGGATTCAAAATGAGATATTAAGGGAAAATTTCACAAAAGACAGAATTACTAGAGTGCAATATGCCAGAAGAAATAGGATGCTGACATACATACTCCTTTTACTTGCTTTTAAATAACACTCTGTAGCACAGCATACAGCCACAGTGCATCACAACCTTCACATGTGGTGTTTCATTTTGTGCTTAGTTTCAAGACAAAGTTTTTAGTCTTAATTAATTCCATACTTCAGATTTTTAATTGTACTGGTAGTTTACATAGTAAACAAAAGAAAATCCAACACGGACATGCACAAATTTGTATTTATAAGGGAATTAAAACTCATCCACTTACCTGCAAGCTTTATCACTGACACTCTTTGAGCAGTGTTATTAGAACTCCAGAGCACTCCAAACAAGATCAGAATCTGTTTGCACACGTTTTTTTTTACACGAAAGAGTGAAGTCCGTGCACCGATGGATTTAAAATATGTGGATTTTTAGAGTACAAAAGGAATGCAGTTTGGCGATTTGTTATTAATGCTAACCCTATGCCGCTTTTTTATTTTTTTTAACTGCCTATTAGCAGTTGGAAGTGGGAAGGCCATCTATTTTTAAGGGATTCATAAGGATCTTGTGACGACTTCAAGAAGAAACTGAAAGGTTTCCACATGAAAGTGGGGGACAAGTCTGGAGCTGCATTCTCGTGCTTCATGCAAACCAGAAGCAAGGCCCAGCAGAAACCAGCAAGGTTACGCCTACAGGAATGATGCAGATGCATCCAAGCTCACTCTAAACTAGGCCAGGGTCTGCCCAGGCTGTAAAACTTTGTCCAAGAACCAGGATAAATATTCAAGCAGTCCATCCGTTCCAGTAGAAAAAACAATGCCGGATTCACAGCAGAGAGGAGAGAGTGAAAATCTCTGCAACCAGCAGTTAGGGCACAGAGCTCAGAAAGAAAATCCTGGACAATAATCCTTGTTTCACAGGCTGTTTCTCTTTTCTTCAGTGACTGTTCCTGATCTTCCTCACCTGCTGACACTTATTTGGAGACACCAATTTACTGTATGAAAAAGTATAATTTGTTTTGAAAAGCCTGATCCTATCGATGTGTGTTGCATGTGATCTGAGACACCATCCTTGACCAAGGCTATCAAGAGACCTTGAGGCAGGAAAGTCTTGTTTGCTCAGACTGGCACATCTACTAGATGCTGAGCTTCTCAAGCCTGTGATCATATTGCCTTCAGCAAAGGTGCTATAAATTATCTTGTATGCAACCAAGACAAAGAGCAGTCCACCAGCAGGAGCTACCTGAGAGTAGCCAGTTGTCTCCAAGTCTGTACACCCTAGCTTGTGTTCTAGGAACTTGTTCATCCATATCCTCACGTCTGAAGATCTCACCATGACAAGAAAGTATATAATAACCTGCATTCTCAAATCTCTTTGTTACTTCAATAGGGTCAAAAAGTAGTTCTACAGAATCACCTAAAACAAGGTTTTCTCATTCTGATCCCAGAAGCCATGACTGCTCAAATACAAACTTTCCTTTAATATTTTTAAATTGCTTGTCCTCCTGAGACTGATGCAGAGAATGTTATCAACTGCAACACTACCCTGAAAATGGATCCAAACAAATACAAGTTGGGATCAGTTTACAAATGAAAGGACGTATTTATTTGTTTCCAGTTACCAGCCTACCATCCTGCAGGCTTCTGAGCAGCAAGCTAAGCTCTTCTTTCATGTCTACCTTAAGCACCCACGTAGAAAACACACCTTCTATGGATATCCCCACAAGCCATGTTAAGACCAGATGAGTGACACTAAAAGCATCAACTGGCTTCAGAAATCTGTGACAACCGAATGTGACAGGAGAGTGATCTTTAATTTTTTTTTCAAAAAGTCATTTAGGAAAGCACACCCCTTGCTTGGCTTACCTTTTTCACTCTATTCATATCCTCCTAAACCTTGAAGCAGCTTCCAGAACTCATTTTTCACTGCTGACAGGTAAAACACCTCTTAATTTCAGAAAATAAAAGGCTATATTTATCCAAGACCTAAGTAGGTGAAACTCCAGAGATACAGTGGAGTGCTCTCATCCTGCAACAGGATCAATCAGCCTTCTCCACAGACCAGGGCCTATGGAAAAAGGCAAAATTTCTGTGGTAATTGGGCTACTGGATACAGTTCCTGAACTCTGGGGGTCTGCACAAGTTCTCTGGTGTTTTGTCCAAAAACACCAAAAAACCTTCCCTAAGGCTTTCCTGTGCATAACTCTTCTTGCCAGACAGTACTTTCCTCTCAGGGAACGGAACTGACAGCTCTGGACAGTATGCTATCTGCCTAAGTGCAGTAAACTGCTTAAATACAGGCATAGAAATTATACCACAAAGGATAAAAGTAAAACTCTATCCCTTATACATGAGACTCTGCAGTGCAATCACGTCTATTCTGAGCTTTGTTGCAGCAGCTATCAATACGGACCAGTAGTCACATTGTATGTCCCCACTTTTAGAAAGCTTGTAAAGAAAATGTCAAGGATTGTTTTATGCACACTCTTACATATAAGAAGATTAAGAGCAAGTCTAACTAGTATTCAGAAAGAACAGAAAATCCAGCATTAATCATCTACTGAGATCCAATGTTCCAAGATTTCTCATTAATTCATGTGCTTGTCTGCCCACCTACTTATAAGCCAGGTCATTAAAAACTCGAAGTATTTCAACACATAATGAATTAATCAAAGGAAGGAATGTAACGCAGTATGAAAGTAAAATTCATATATGTCATTCCTCAGTTACTAACTGCACCGCAGATGTGAACTTGCATTATTGCTAAGCAGAGAGGAGTATGAGCTTCCTCCTGCTTCCTGTTCCTTCTATGCTGTTTCCAAAATCCTTTTCTATATTCAGGAGAAAATGCTGTAATAGTATTAATGTCCTACATGTTTTGTGCGCCACTGATACAGTTCATTCATTCTCACCAAGTTTCAGTTAATAATCATTGCCAGCCTTGCAGAATGTACAGGAATAGTTTTCCTCCAAATGGCCAAGAATTTATAAGCGAGCTTTCATTTACCCTTTAAGAGTCAAACATGCAGAAAATGCAAAAAACACCTTTGCATTTTTTTGCCTCTGAGGAAAATTTGTGATCAGCTTCTATTTGCCTAGCTTTTACCCCCTTGCCAGCTTCTCTCTAGCATTCTGGAAAATCCTGACTGCACTGCACCACTGAGGACTAGGGAAAGGCATCGGACCAGCATGCCAGAGCAAGTTAGCCAGAGAACGGGACAGCATACTATTTTCTTCCTTGTCATCGCAGAGGGAGCAAGTGAACAAGTTGTGCTGGCTGTACTCCCCAGACACCAAGTAGCCAAGGCCACGTCCATCTAAGGGGGTGCTCTCTGCCGCTGTGCATTCTTGTGAACAACAGAGGACAGGAAAATAAAGGCCAAAAATACGATGCTCAAATAATTTAAGGCAGTATAAACACTGTGAGGTTGTACAAGTAGACAACTTAAGAACTGATTTAAAGCACTGACCACCAAAGCCAGCCTCTTCCAACAAAAATTAGTATTTGTTACCAAACAATTAGAGCAAATACATTCAGATCAGATCTGTGGACAAAGGATTTTGTTCTGAGAAGAAAGCACACCGTCAATTCTTTTCTTTTTGCTGTCAGACTGTAAAAACATTGATTGCCCTTAATTCACTTGGTTTTTCAATAGCATAGTCATTCATTCCTCAACACACCCATATACCCTTTTCTCTTCCTCTCCTTTTATACTCAAAAGCTAAACTCACATAAAAACTCCTGTATGACAACCCTAAGGAAAGCAACTCCAACCTTAGGGTATTTAAGAGGAAAATAAGTCTTATAATTTTTTTTTTAGTTTACATCTATATCAGTTTACAAAACCAGTTTACATTTAAAAACCTGAATGGGTATCTCTGAGGAACAACTTATATCTGCACCAGTAGAGGGGAATACAAACAGACCCACTACAGGGAACAAGCTGTGCATTAGCATTTTAACTTGTACCAGTTTTTGAAGCATTGCCTACTTACGTCCACTCACAATGCTTTTGGTTCACATTGTAGAAATTCCCTGCACATGCCAGTTTGACTACTTTTAGATGGGATTGAGTTTGCGTCGTTACTCCAGAGGACTACGTAAATGAACATCCAGTACACATGGGACCCAATCAGAGCTATATCATATTAAAACTCCAAAAACATACACAGCATGGAAAAAAAGCCTTTCACATCAACTGTTTTGCCTTATGGATCCACTTTGATTGCACTACCCTGTCTGCTGATGCAGACATACCTACCCCAGCCTGAAATTCTTGGCAGGGTAAAACTAGGCTTTCCAGAGAATTCAATACTTGAAACTTGATTTGTGATTCTATATACCACCTGTGAGTTACTATATCCTTTTTAAAAGTTATCTATAAAAACATCAATAAAGCCTGAATTTTAAAACTCTTTTCCACTACATTCAGAAGAAAAGATAGGGCAAAACCGGGACAAAATAAGTTAACGCTAGACACAAAGCCAAACACTGCCCTTTATACTGCAGCTCAAAATTAGCAAAATAAAGAAGTTGATGGGATCTACTGTGAGTGCACATCTGTAACTGTAAACCAAATCTGACAGTATACATGAATACCAATGGAAGAGATACTTAATGCTTTCACAGTTGAAGCTATTTGATAACCTTTCTTGCTATAACAGTAAAGGAATTCCCAAAAAAGGAAACCCACAGTATGAAATTCTTGATGGATTCCTTTATTGACAAATTCCTACACATGCAAAAGACAATCTCCTGAAGTCATAGCACTTTCCCTCCCCCAGTTATTTATTTATCTATTTTTTAAAGCTCATGTTTAGAGTGTACTATCTTCCAATTTGATTTGGCTTGAAGTAGCCCTAAACTGCAGGTATCTTCCCTGGCGCTGCAAGTGGCAGCCCTTGGAACAGTGTTTCAAGTCCTGACGAATATCAGGGAGGCAGAGCTTGCATGGCCAAGCCACTGCTAAGTCACTAGCTGGTGTTGAGATCATGCTGTTGAAAATGCCTATCTATGCCACTGCTCCCTGACACACTTTTCACTTCTTACACATCACTTCCCTGAATTAGGAACTTATCTTGACTTTGAGGACGCACCATCAAACAAGTACTTCTGAAAAGTGTCCCGACGTGACATCCCTTTCAAGGCCTTCAAAAAGTTTGAAACGAACGTGTTTGAGCCAGCAGGTGTAAGTAATTAAACTTTTATTCATGATTATTTACACAACTAAAAATGTTCACCACAAAATGCAAACCTTTCAATTATCTTGTATATTTAGTGGTGAAAATAGTCGTCTCTTCGTAGTAAAACACCAAGGAGCACATCACAGAGGAGTCAGAAATAGATTTCATTTATCATTTTTTCCCCCTTACAATGTACATGACAAAGTTACAGATTTTACCAAAGCCTAAAAGTCCCAGAACACATTTTACAGTCACCTGAGTGTTTGGCAGTAATAGTACTATTTAGTAGCAGTTACTTTTTTCTGCCTCTTTTGGAAAAAATATATATTTTTCACATAAGTGAGACAGACATAATTGGGCCAAACATTGAGTTTCATATTTCACCTGAATTTTTCAACGAGATACAAACAGAACAGTTTGCTAGTAGGAGTATCGACAACAACTATAAGAGCAGATGCCAGAAGAAATGGAAAAAAAATCAGCTCATTATAGCCTGACTGGTAGGGCCCAACTGCTTACAGGCACCTATAACCACTACTCCACTCAGTTTTATTCATTACATTTAATTTGCATTTCATTCAAACACACTACATTTAAGAAGACAACATGATTTTTTAAGTTAAGTTGTGTACATAGACAAATACACGTACACAGTTTTGGTAGTCACTTAAAGCTGTAAAATGTGTATGTAAAGAGAGTCCTATGGACCCCATTACAGATTAAAGAGAAATAACCAGAATCAGTGTTACATACAAAACAATATTCTAACACAGAAACCAATACAGTTATCAAATAATTCATTAGAGGATAAAATTGTTATACAAAAAGAGAAATGCTGCCTTTTTATCACTTCAGAGCAGCACATAAGAAGGCAACATTAAGAAAAGTGCACAGCAGAAAAGAATTTTTCAGTTTCCTGAAAAAGCTGAATTTTTCTTCAGACATGAGGCTTTCATCCAGAAACATGTTGTGTTAGGATTGCTTATATTCTCTCCCAGAGAATGTATTCTCTTCCTGCATTAGTTCTCCGTAAGGCGCTTTACTCTGACATGTAGGAACGGTACATCAGGGCCACGATAATCGCTGCTATTGCCGGGATCACCCAGTTGGACCATGAACTAGAAGGAAGTTTTCGAAACATCAGTTTAGGAAGTGACAATCAGCAAGTTAGAAAAGAAAAAGACACAGAAAAAATAAGTAATTGTCTTTCCTCCCCACTCCAACAAATACTTAAAATTCAGGGCAACAGAATCCCTGGGCTTGCCAGTAATACTCCAGACAAGTAAAAAAATCGGTACTGTTAAAGCTTTGTAGTAGAGTTTACAAGAAGTTTGCTTACTAGTGAAGAGTAAAACCCCAGACATGTTTAAAGTCATGGCCTCCTGCCCAGAATATCATTCATTCAAAAGTGATTTAAGTAGCAGCATCACATGACACTTAAAAAGCACCCAAGCTCCTCATCCAGAGGGGCATGGAACAGTCCTCTGAGGTTTCAGCAGTAGGCAATTGTCAGCAGGATATAACTTTACAAAGTTTGATTCAGTGGTGTTCCGAAGTGTTTTCCAACCCCCTCTTATTTCCCTCAGACACAACAGTAAGAGCAAATTTTAAAAGCGAGGCATCCGTGTCAGTAAAACAGTTGGCAATGGCACTAAGTGTCTTCCATTCACGTGGCAGACTCCAGAAATAAAGGCCTGTGCAAAATAAACCATTTGGTAGATACAGACACATGTCAATATGAGAAAAATATCTACCTAGTAAGCTGACATACTTGTAAAGTGGTACATAGCTGCCAGCTCGGCCTCTACACAGAACATAAATTTTCATGCACCATCCTCTGACATCTAAGCTTGCAGAAGTTAAAAGCTATTCAGCTTTCTAAGCTTTAGAAACACAGTCACAGGGAACTCCAAGATTGACATAAGGTGTCATACTGTACCTGGAAGTAGATTGAACAGTGGTAATAAGAGTTTCCTAGAAAGCAAAGCATAAAAAAGATATTTACATCAGGCAGACACCCCTCTCCATCTAAACTAGTCCCTCGATTTCTCAAAACTCTTTAAGTGGGACTGATTTAGAAACAACTCAGTGCATGCATCTGGAAAGAATCTTCTCACAAGTCATGTAACAGTTCTGTTGTATTAGAAGCTACATAGCAGCAGTTTCTATAGCCAACATTGCATCAAGTTCCTAAACCAATATCATCAAGAAGAATTTTGCTGCAAATTTTCCATGAAGCTAACTTCAACCCCAGGTTACATTTGAAAAGTTTTAGTTATCGAAAAGACGGAAATCCATTACTTGACTAAAATCTAATGGAAAATACTCTGAATTAATTAATAAATACTTTTTTATTTTGAAACTACATGAAGAAAGCTACTAATTTACATCTAAAGGCTTATTAAACTCAGGTTTTTAGTATGGTGTTTCAGATTGTGTAAGAATCAGTCAAATTGTTATAGCTGTTTCTGATACTGACTTGAACTTCTTGTGCAGTTTCCACAGAGAAAGCAGCAATACAAGATCAAATCCTGGATGGGTACGTGTGCACAATTTATATGAAGACTTATTAATTTGAATAATTCTAATTGAACATGACCGTAAGTGCATTTTAAAGATCTGAGCATTAAAATTCTACTTAAATTTTGTGGTACAAGATCCATCATTGAAAAATGAGTTACTTCAGTGTCAGAACATTTGAAATTGGTTTAAAGAAAGATTTTCAACATCCTCTCAAAGGTCCAAGCACATTACTTCTGCAAGCACCCAAATCTTCCTAGGTTTACATGTGATAAATATCATGTTTAAAAGAATATGACTCAATAATTACATCTATATTGCTTTTATGAACATCTCAGTGAAAAACTAATCCCAAAGCCAAACAGCATGGAAGAGCTTGTGCCCACACTATCAAGGCTAACACCTGCTACAGAAGACTTGGCACATCCAGGGCTAGGGAATGGCTCCTCCCACACCAAGACAGTAAGGGAAATAGGGCCTGGCTCATAAAAACCTCTTTTTTTACTCTATGGCACTGGACACAAACACTGAGGGTTACTTTAAATACAGTGCAAGAGCAAGCAGGACATCTGAAAGCCCAAGGCCTTCTGACAGTTCCTAGAGAGCCAGGACACAGAACCCACCTAACCCATCACATTACCCACCGAGATTACAATGCAAAATGAAACTGTCTTTCTACAGCCACATATCCTGCTGGAGAGAAACACCACAAATTTCTTCTGGAATGATGGAAAACAAGTGTAGTGTGGGTAGTTATTTGGATGCGTCTTAACTCCCAACTGACTATGCACTGGCCAAACAATATTCTAAGTACTTGTTTGGTGAGCTTGCTCAAAGGATTATCTACAGCTTGCACTGGGCAGTCTGTTTCTCATTTTTCCTTTCTCCTCTTACAGCTTAAGTGAAACTGCCCTGAAGTTCAAAAGAAATCTAAATAGAAGATGTTGATGGAACGAAGTTCAGAATTCCAGTAACTACTCCATTTCTTATTTTCATTAATGTACGAGTTCCAGTCCTTAAGTAATAATAAAGTTAATAACTGCTACAGTGAACAGTTCAGAGTGTATACATATATATATTTATACATGTATAAAATTTACTTTAACTGATTTATATGATTGGTAGATACTACAAAAGTGATTACTTTTAAGAAACAATCTCTCAAAGAGCAAGAGTAAGATCCTATTCTTACTAAGCTTCATTTAAAAATAATCTTTAATTATTTCCTAAGCATATTGCCATACTGGTAAGCCAGCCCTGAGCAAACATCCTCTACAGACACAGCAGCAGCAATTCTAGAGTCACCTTTTTGCTATAGTATAATATCACACTTAGTAACCTCCTGGTTTGAAGACACACAAATTAAAGAAAATAACATTTAAAATGAAGAATAATTTGAAGCCATAACAACAGGTTTAAGAGATTTACAACCTGAAACACCACACTTAAATCAAGCTGAACTATTTTTATTTCTGGGGGTATACCATTTATACACAGACACACCGACACTGTCCCTAATGCCTAAAAGAAATAATGTGGAATTTCAAGAAACACACTTACTGTTGGTTTCTGAAGCTTTGGTCTATCATCCTGTGGGGAAAACAATCAGGAAACATTTAGACAAAATCCAAAAGCATTAAAAAAATCCATTTATCACTAAATTCCGTTTGTAATTTATTCTGTTAACACGTAAGTATTTTTCCCTAGATAAAAGCACACTTGCAAGAGAGCAGATGTCAGTGTGTGATTCTGAGCTGCCACAAACAAGATCATTTCCTTAAACAACACTTCCCAGTATGCAATAAAGAAGTGAAACCTGAGCCTCCAACACATTTCATTATTCTTTGTGCCCATGTTTTTGCCTTTCCTTCGCCTCTAGAGAGTAGAGACCTTAGCTTATACACTGATTGCAATCATGTTAGTTTACTTCTACCTAGTCTACTGGTATCATTGGGCAAAGTCAACTAAATGGTTTTGGTCCAACGTCCACTGGACCAAAGGTCCCAAATTCTATGGATCTTTCATAAGCACATGAAGTTTTACTTGGCATAATCACATTCATTACATAAAAGCCCAACAGTATATAATCTTGTCAGTGCTGCATTTGTACATTAAACTACCAAGATGTTTGTTTCATATCAAATGAAAACAGGCACTTGCCAAACAAGGAAGAACTGGACTGATAGCCAGGTTAAGAACAACGCTACTGGCATCAACTGCCATCTGAAATACATGGCAAGCCTGCAAGAACACAAGTGTCATCAGAGTTGAGTTATTTCTTATTAAGAGAAGCTGCACTAGTAACATTTATCAAGAGAGGACATGAGACTGAAACAAGACCAAGAATCTTACTGTGAAATACGCTACTCAAGACAGTGATATTTACCCAGAATGCAAGACAAAACACACACAAAACAAGAGGAAAAGAGAAGAGGCAGGAATGGGCAGTAAAGTAGAGCAGCCTAAATCTCTAGCCAGTGGTTTTCAACTATTAAGATGCGGGAGAGTTTAACTGTGGCCTAGCTGAAGGAAGCCAAGGCAGCAGCTCTGTAGATAGGAATAAATCCTTCAAAACTTGAGACAACAGAAAGTTAAAAGTACAGGAAATGGTATGGACAGTATAGAAAAGAGGAAGTGACAAATGATCCGGTGGGAACTGATCACAAACAACCCTGACAACCACACGTAGGGAACGCTGATACAGCTTAAAATGGGGGGAGCCAAAGACAAGGAAGACAGAGCCTCAAACTAGAAGTACAATGCTTATAATAGCCACTTTCTAAACATACATATGAAGAGCCAGGGTTGTACTTCTGGATCCAGAGAGAAGCCTGGCAGATAATATATTTACAATGATGAAAGTGTGAAAGTGGCTGTAAAGTAGTCACTCTGCATACTGACATAGGAAAAGGTCTAGACATTCTGAAGTATCACCTTTAAGGGTTACAGAGTTTCATTATAAAACTGACAGGGTACACCAGAAATGGCATGAGTCCACATCCATGGAATATGGCATGATTCAGTTTATTCAAGAATGAGGCTGTAAGACAATTTAAATCAGCAAAAATGTGACCATCCTTGTGCTACATTAATCAAATGCCTTCACACTGGGGGAACCTGTCTCCAGCCCAGGTCCATCCACAAACAGCTGCAGGCCTGGCCTCCAACCAAACTAGCAGTTCTTCTTGATTTTGAAGTAAATTACCAGATAAATAACCAGATGGAAAAACATTACAGTAAAAAAAAAAAGTAATGACACCCTCACACACTCACCGGATGAAGTTCCCCAACAATAAAGGATTCTGACAAAGTCCTTGCATCTGTGGAATGGCCAACATCTTCAAAGTTCTCAGTTGCATCTCCTCCAGCTTGCTCCCTGAGGACCTCTTCACCTCCTGGGTGCTGCAATTTTTAATGAGTGTGAATTTGTTACTGAAATTTTCACATTCTAGAAATAGGAATTCTTCATTTTTACATTTATAACATTTAAAAAAAAAAGCAAGATCAACTGCTAGACCTTCTAGAGCAAACATAAATCTTTCTAAATAACTAGAGAGTTTTATGTACTCTCTGAAGCCAAAACCAAAGAAGCTAAGTCTCTATTTCATGGCAACAAAGTAGAAAAAGGCATTTTTATCCAAGCAATGCTTGATACAGGATAAAAGCCAAAAGGTATAAGCTGCAGCAAGAACATCCCAGGAAGATATAACAAAAACTGTTTACAAGAAGTGCAACCAAGCATTGGAAAAACAAGCTGGCAAGGCAGCACACAGAATATCCATCCTTTGAGGCTGTCAAGGTGCTACAGAACCTGACCTTCAGCTTAATCCTGGTTTGTGCTGGGGGTTGGGTCAGATTACTTCAAGGGTCCTTTCCAGAAGAAATTAATGTATGAATATCGAGTAAGCCAGCTACTTTGGAACTGTTTAAGCACAACTGACAGTCATATGAGACACTAGAAAAGCAAGAGACCAGAGAAGTCATCTCCCAGTATCTTCTAATGTCTCACCCCATCACCATTCCCTTAACCTAAATTCCTGTTCTCCATTAACTGTTACTCTGCCCCAGGACGCACTTTCAGGATTTTATGAAGTTCCACATTTCCATCCATTAAATAACTCTGCCGGAGTAAATATACTGCAAGATGTGTCACATGCTCTACTTCAGGGAATTTCCTCAGCTTCAAGTTATTCATGTAACAGATAAGTAACATGCCCAAAATTCAACACTCAGCTTTCAAGTAAGAAACTACTACATAAAACATAGGGAATGATTAGGTAAGAAAGTTAAAAACACTTACAAGTACTGCCTTGGATTAAGGAAACCATGGAATAGATATAAGCACTTTACCAGTGGCAGATGAAATAAAAGGCTTCGGAGCATCAATTCAGTTTTTAATACTTTTCACTACCGGATCTAAAATTTCTGCTATTTAGGATCATCTTGCCTGGAACATAGCTGACCAGAAAGGCTGTGCTTAGCCAGTAGATTAAAATAAATGGCATAAACATTCCTGCTAGTCTAGCAATTCAGGTTAGCATTTACTTCAAATCAACCATATTAATCTCATATCAAACCTTCTCTTCCAATAAATATAAGATTTGTTTATACAGATGAAGAAAACACTACTACTACCAGCTTCCAGGAGTACCAGAACTCCAAAATTTCAATCTTTGCAGTAAAGGTAGACGTTTATTTTACTAGATTAAGAAAGTTGAGGAGAAAAAAAAACCCACCAAAACCCCAACACAACACTTTTTGAAGAGCCAAGATACCACAGCTACTAAGGTAAGGGATTTCTACCATGACTAAGCAAAAGCGAGGTTAAGCAATTGATAAGAGAGATTAGACTAAGGAATTGAGCCAAAAAAGGTCAAAGGAGTGCATGCAGAGTGAAGATTATGCAAGCAGATGTGCAAATATGCCAGGCTCACCAAAATCCTGCCCTTGAATCCATTCTGATAAGTATTCAGGAAAAGGACTGGACAAAAGTTTAGAGATCATTGAAGTTCAGTGCCTTGAAATGGCACTTAAGAACTTGGGTCTAACAGGCTCTCCCAGGTATTGACACAACTAAGTCTTCCAAGAATTCCTTCAGCAACATGTGTTTGGAGGGTTTGTTTAGGTTAGGTTTTTTAATGCCATTCTAAAGAATTGTGCTCCCCAAACCAGAAAAATATATGTAGCAACTTCAGCAGAAAAGGTGGCACAACTCCTTGGAAAACATGCTCAGCAAACAAGGTATGAACTAGCAGCAAAAGGCACCAAGGTTAAACATCCCATAAAGCACCAGTAGCATGTAAACTCTCACTCATGCACTGCAATGAAACCAAACCCTTTTCACACAAGCACATAAAATACTACTTATCCCAGCAAGTCACCAAGATCATATGGTTTATACTAGTTCCCAAAAAAAAAAAAATTCACCAGCCAAACAAACAACTGGATACCTACCAATATAAGTGCATCTAAAATTACTCCACAGACTACTTTAACAAACTACTCTCAGGTTGGTTGCCAACTACAGAATAATCATGTACTAACTTGTGTTCCCAAATCCCTCCCTTGTGCCACTACAAAGCAATCACGTAGCTTTGGGCAGCATCACTGAGGCACTCCAGCTCTTCTCCGTAGAACCAGTTTTTTGTCTAACTAGTAACTGATCCCTCTGTCTACAAAACCACAATATTAGTGTCACCACAATGACTGCAACCAACCCTCTCTACCAACCCTTTGAGTGTCTATCACTTATCAGCCGAAGGGGACAACTTCACCCTGACCTCTGACACCACAGCTGGAAAACTGGTATATTTTCTTTCGCTGACATAAGCAAGGCTTAGTACAGAGAATCACACACAGAGTTCCAAACTTAAGTCATCTACCAGATGATACTACTAGTAACCTACTCGACATAGATAAAAGTACTTTGAAACTAAACACTTTGTTTTCAGATGGCACCTCTGCTTAACGATACAAACTTACAAACCCTCTGCGTACAACTAGCACACAACACAAGCAATTAATGAAAATATTTCACCTCCCCTAATGAAAGAGAGCAACTGTAATGTCTCACACAAAGGGCAGGAACTGACTTTTCTATCAAAAGCTGAGCATTTTCCACGGTTGGATGAGTTTCCCAAAGTTTGTTTATACAAGGCCTTTGTTCGTGCTTCTGCCTGGTAAACAAAGCTTGCTAACAGAACTGCTACTTTAATGAAGATCCTCTGGGTATACTCTGGAATAGGAAAGCCCACAAGACTACACAGATAGTGACTCCTAAACCAAAGTCCTGGAGATAAAAAATAATTGAAGAGTTCTTGCAGGTAAAACTGGGGTTCAAGGGAAATGAAAAAGCTTTTCATGATAAATTAAGATAGCCTAGCTCAACCCTAGGACATTCCCAACACACTGACATAAATAAGTCACACACAAAACAGATGTCTGTACAAATCCAGTGCCAGTACACGGCATAAACTAATTACTAACAGCAGCACAATAGAAAGTTTTAGATAAAGCAAGTAAGCAGTTAATCTTGCTGCTCTCATCTGGGTCAGAAGTCTGAGTTACTTCATCCTGAATGCTATCTCTTCTCCCCCTTGCTACAATCATGGAGAGTTCTCAATGTCATAGTTCAAGCATAACTACCTTAATTTGCAGTTCCTGCTCCCTTTCCCTTCCCATACTGGGGGAATAAAATCTAGGGTCCGATTTAAATAATGGGGAGATTAGCAAAGGTCTCCATCAGTGGCAGTCACAAATTCACACTTCACTTTCTGCACTACAGGGATGAGAAGCAGAAAGGGGGGCAGGGACAGAGCCAGAAACTCCCAGAGAACATCAGCTTCATTATGCAAGACAGACAGACAAATGCTTGTTTGTTTCAAGGGCACTTTCGTGTAGTCTGAAAAGAGTCCTCCAAATTATTTCCATTACCTATTTAAGTTACAGGACAGAAATTGTCTGCTCACGTCAAGTGTTAGGAGCCTAGGAGAGAAGATCTCTCTCCGAGAGTGTATTTTTGAAAACCATCATTAGGGTTTTAGATGAAATGCAAAAGAAATACCCAGTAGCTGGGTGCCTGTCCTGGTTCCATCTGTGATAGAGTTCCATTTTCTTCTTAGAGGCTGGTACAGTGCTGTGCTTCGGATTCAGTACAAGAATAACGTTGATAACATGCTGATGCTGTAGTTGCTGCTAAGTGGTGCTTACTCTAAGTCAAGGACTTTTCAGTGTCCCCTGCTCTGCCAGCGAGCAGGTGCTCAAGAAGCTGGGAAAGAGCACAGCCAGGACAGCTGATCCAAATGGCCAAAAGGGTATTCCATGCCATATAACACCACACCCAGTATATAAACAGTGCAGAGCTGCCTGGGAGCTGCAGATTGCTGCTTGGGAACAGGCTGGGCCTGGGTCAGCATCAGTCTTTTTGTCCCCCTTTTTATTACAATTATTATATTTTACTTCAGTTATTAAAGTGTTCTTATCTCAAACTACAAGCTTTACCTTTTTTCCCCTGCTTCCCTTCCTCATCCCGCTGGGGTGGCCGGGAGAACAGTGAGCAAGGAGCTGCAGGGTACTGGGGCTAAACCACAACAGTGCCCATTTCTCCACTTACAAAACAGTTACAGCTTGCTGCGTTTTGCAAAAAAAGTGTGCTAAGCAGTGCTATTTCTCAGAGCACTTTCAAATCCTCCTGCAAGCTTCATCAGAGCTTAAGGAAGTGATAACATCAGGTTTAATCCTCAGACTACAAGGTTCTGCAATAGCAACTCATACGGTACACTGGCAGACTTTGTATGTGCTAATACTGGCACCTTTAAATGTAAGCTGCTCAATATTTTAAACATGAAAGGCATTGTGCTACTCCTCCACAACACCATCATACTGAATGAACGTAACTTATTGCCATATAGGGGAGAGAACATTTTTCATCCTGACACAGTAAAACAATATTTACTTTTTGCCCTTTATTTGATCAGCATTACAAAACACATTTAGTGAGAGCTGTCCATTCTGTTTAGGAAAAGTGCTGTGAAATCACAAGTTCATACCTTATGGAAAAAAAAATAAGTTTATTGATCAATAATGTTTTTTGCTGAATTCTGAGACCACCAACAATTGAAGTAACCTAAACAAAGTCTGTATTAGTTTAATATTAAATCCATATCACAGTTGGTTTCCAGAACAAAAACCTCCCCTCTGGTAGAGATGTCAGCTTTTTTGTCTAGCTCAAGGAATCAATCAAGTTCCCACAAAAGCCTTACCACATCAGCAAGCAGATCAAGACACTGACCATTCATTCTTACAGGCCCAGTTACTCTTATTTAGCTCATTAGATTGATGTCAAAGCCTGACTAGAGGGATTACTTTATTAAAATTATGGGGAAATACTACAGGGCATTGCCAACATACTTAGTCCATTAATTGATATTTAATGTTATTCATATATGTAATTACCTGCAATACAGATATAGCCATGAGCTCCTGCTGTAATTACACACGCATTTCTAGCAGCTATTTTCCTTTAAGTGACTTAGGACCTTATCCTGGTTTTAGCTGGGATATAGTTCATTTTCTTCTAAGTAGCTAGTACAGTGCAGTGCTTTGGATTTAGCACGAGAATAATGTTGACACACTGATGTTTTGGTTGTGGCCAAGCAGTGCTTACCCAAGTCAAGGACTTTTCAGTGTCCCATGCTCTGCCAGCAAGCAGGTGCACACAAGAAGCTGGGAGGAAGCATGGCCAGGACAGCTGCTCTGAACTGGCCAAAGGGGTATTCCACACCATAGAACATCATGCTCCATCCACAAACTGGGGGAGTTGGCAGTGAGCCACCAATCACTGCTCAGGAATAGGCTGGGCATCAGTCAGTGGGTGGTGAACAGCTGTATTGTGCATCATTTGTTTCTCTTGAGTTTTATTCCCCTCTCTTTCGTTTTCATTACAATTATTGTTATAATATTTTACCTTATTTCAATTCTTAAATTGTTCTTGTATCGACCCACAAGTTTCACCTTTTTCTGATTCTCCTCCTCATTCACAGGCCGGGAGGGCAAGTGAGCTGCTGTGTGGTACTTGGGAACTCTCTGGGGTTAAACCGCAAGACCTGAAACTATGAAAAGGCTCCACAAATTTTCTGTTATACAGGTCCAACAGCCTTTGAATGACAGAGATAACATACAAGTTTCTGTTTTCAAGCATAGTCTTTCATGCCAAAGAAATTAAACTTTTTAAATATTGCACTCCAAAAGCTGAGGTCTCTTGACTTCCTCATACACTTTGATAATCAAAGAAAATTCAGAGGTGAATATTCAAGTTATGAATTTTCCCCAGTATCTGCCTTAAAAAAACCTCCAACAATAAAAAAGCAGTTGCTGGGATCTTCATCTTCAGTAACCCAAAGGGTAAGGTGTCGAAGTACACAACTGTTTCCTCCTTCAGCACTTTATATTTCAAGTGATCTTTTTTAAGCCTTGCCAAGCTAATATGGGTCACACCATGCGACGCCTCTGCTCCTACTCAGCCTCACCACTCCCAACACACACACATCACCACCCCCAGTCTATTTACTATCTAACTTCAATAAAGTGTTCACAGAGGCTGATGGTTCCCAAAAACCGAACAAGTTCCACTAAACATTTACAAGCTCTGTGAAGACACCAGCTCAAGAGAGGAAATACACCCTTTAAGTACTGTAATGGAGTAAAAAGTAGTAGCAAACTTTCACTTATTGAGAACATCCAAGGTGTCTTCAGGACAGAAGCACAGTGAAGTTTTCAACTTCATTATTAATACGAAAATATTTCCATAGGTTAATGCAGTAGATTAATGCAGTAATATTTCCATAGGTTAATGCAGTAGTAAAAAAGATTGTTTACTGGTTTAAAAAGTGGGACCAGTGAGGTCAGCTTCCATTCCCATTTCTTCACTCCCTTGTAAACTGATACTTTTAGTTATTTACCACTTGTGAAGAGCATCAGTAAGGGGATGCTTTAGCAGTGCATCCTCTTTAGTGCTACTAGACTTGAATTTTAGTGGCCTACATTTAATTCTTAAAATATATTAAGCTCTTCTACTCCTGCAAGGAGCTGCAAGAAATAAATAAACCTGAGTTTAACCAATAATGCTATTGAAACAGCTAACATAATCCCCACTTGGAGAAAGGTTTACTGTACTCTGGAATGAACCAGTAAGAGGCTAGCTCCAATTTCTCCTCAGCTGTCACATGTAAATGCCTCAGGGCATCTGACAGTGTCAAAAGAATTAGCATAACACTTAAGTTAATCAAGTATCAAAAGCAATCAAACAAAAGGTTTTTAAAAAAGGGCCCTATGAAATATCTTAATCCAAGGTTTCCATATTACAAAAATCACCAACACAACGAACATTAAAAATATCCAACAGCTTTACCTAGGAGTGTAGCTTCACTTAGATACCTCAGGTAACTATTTTCAACAATCTCATTGGTTTATTATCTCAGAATGACTCCAAAATTTCAGCTCCAAAACCAGTCATTCTATTGCAAGGTGTTTACTGTGAGGTTAAAGTGTGACCCTTGTGTACCAGAGTGTCTTAAGACATCCCCCAGTTGTCCAAAAAACCCAACTCTTTAAATGCTTACTGAATTCTTTTGATATGCTACTGAATTATCAATGTTGTCCTGAAGGTTGAAATTAAGATTTCTTGAAAAATTTACACAAGGTAGTGCCTCTTAATATTGCCCAGTTTTACCACATGTACTGAAGGAAGAGGCTTGCAACTACTTTAACTAAAAAGCTCCTTAGATCCCAGATTTTTTTGTCAAGTTTTTTTTTCTTGTGTTGTGTTCGGTTTGGGGCTTTTCTGAGGTTTGGGGTTTTTTGTTTCCCCCTGCCAAATGTGGACATTATACAATACAATTATGTATCAATCAGAACGAACCAAGTTTCCAAGAACAGCTACTTCAGTTTCACAAACTACATGAAATACTTCATTCCCCTCCGGGGCTTCTGTGATTAAATTAGCCCCGTCTGCATAACCAGAGATTTCCATAACAAAAGGATGAAGACGACCAGGGCAGAGCTAGATGAAAAATAATCAAAAAAAGAGTCAGTAGATCAGTTTCACAATCCACATTGCTGAAAAGCCGAACAATTTGCACTGACACACAACTTCAGAATGAAATACTACCTGTGTCAACACTGCCTTTGAAAAATTGCTTGTCAACCCTTTCTTTGCAAAATGCTCAGTTTCTACTTTGAATTGCAAGTGTTTACAAGCACAAAAATAAAGACAGGGCTACAGAACTACTGAGGCTTGAAATCTGTCATATCTCTCTCTACCCATCTGAACTGGATTTTCAAGGAAATTAATGTAAGTCTACCATACACTTTTTAATTGGATGCTAGGTCTTCTTTAGGAAGAATTTCTTCACAGAATGGGTGATTACACATTGGAATGGGCTGCCCAGGGAGATGGTGAAGTCATCATCCCTGGAGGTATTTAAGGAAAGACTGGATGTGGCACTTAGTGCCACGGTCTAGTTGACATGGTGGTGTTGGGTCATAGGTTGGACTCAATAACCTCAGAGGCCTTTTCCAACCTAATTGATTCTGTGATTCTGTCTTTGCCGATTGGGAATAATGAAGCAAGGGAGAAAACTCAAGATATCTAAATCCCAGCTTCATTTAATATGGAAAAAAAAAATCTCAGTGGTTGTATTTCTGCATCTCCACAGAAGAATGTTTTAGTCCAATAACTAAAATGCTGCTTTATTAACCATAACTATCAATGATTAAACCAACTGCTCACTGTCTGTAAGAGATCAAAAACATCAGCTGCTAACTCGGGAAGAGAAAAACCCAGCAAAACACAACCAAAGGAATTCAACACGACTCTAGTCCTCCATAAGAGAGTCTGAACTCATGCAGCTCCGCAGCACCCCTCTGCCTGCTGGCACTGAACAGATTGGGGTGGTAGTGAGATCACAGACCCTGGAGCAACACTTCAGTTAATTTTTTGAACCTGGCTGCCTGTATGCAATGCCAAGTCTACCATGTCCTGCCAAAAAGACAGGACTAAGGTCACCCATGATGTATTCATTCAGTAGATACGCACACAAGCCACTGTAACCAAGTGCCTTTACCAAGGAAGAATATACCGAAGAATTTTTTACCATTACAGTAGTGAAGTATTGGCATAGGCTGCCCAGAGAAGTTATAGATGCCCCATCCCTGGAGGTGTTCAAGGCCAGGCTGGATGGGGCTGGGAGCAACCTGGTCTAGTGGAAGGTGCCCCTGCCCATGACAGGTGGTTTGGAATGGAGTGAGCTTTAACGTCCCTTCATATCCAAACCATTTTGTGATTCTGTGACTATTAGAGTAACTCCAAAACCTGCGCTGTTCTGGATGTTGTGATACTTTCCTTCCACTTTGTGAAGTTTCCATCCTGTTCCATAATACAACACACACTATAATAGTGTGCAGAGAGGAGCTGCTGACCTTTTCGGTCACGAGATAATATGGCTCGGGGTCCCAGCTGAGTCTTCACTAAATCTTGCTCTCAGTCGGCACACTAGAGCAAGAGGCAGATGG